>NW_010584094.1:48373-60217 GCF_000705375.1 Tinamus guttatus | reverse complement strand
GACCTAGGTAAAAAGATATGGGCATTTCCCAAAATCTCTCTCTCCTTTTTAATCTCTTAACAATCTGTGTCTTGTATTTTTTTCTAATTAGAAATAGGCAGGTTTGCATAGTCAGTCTGTAATTTTGAAGCTGTAGTCTGATTAGAAGGCCAGTTAATACTCAGTCTTCAATAGCGAAAATAAATTATTGAGCCATTGCTGGTGGTTTTGGGTTTTGTTATTTTTTTCCCTTTAAGGGAATAAAAGCCATCGTATTTCCTTCAACAGAAGGTGAAACAAAACCATCACAGGAAGCAGATGCTGAAAACAGCAGCATAATGAAGGCTCAAGCAGGACAGACAAAAGCTTTAGGGTTTTATTCCTCCTGCTGCTTACCAGCTGTTTTACACAACAGAAAAACAGAGTTTTTGTTGTGCTGTGGGAGGCATCCCCCAGCCTCAGCTTCCTGGGCTGCTCCCTTTACTTTTTCCTGTGCAGAAAAAATCTCAATCACCACAGAATGCAGTAAATTATGTTGGGTACAAGTTACACCAGCTCCTTGGCCACTCCTAGGAAATGTTCTGATGTCTTCTGAAGCCATTGGAGGTGGTTGATTAAGATGGAACTCAGTTCTATAGTGTAGTTTTCTGAGAAAGGATTGGGCAATTACAAAATAAGTGTGCAAAGATACTCCCCCCTTTAAGTTTTTGTTGTGTTTTACCTTTTTCTTAGATTCCTCAAGGATTACTGTGAAAAGGGATCCTTCTCTGACTTAGACCTCATTGATAATTTGGGACCATCCATGCTGCTTAGTGACCGTCTGACATTTCTTGGTGAGAATTGCCTGGTTTTCCTTGCTGACTTTTAGAGCATTGCTGACTATAACCAATTATTTGAACTTGCCTCTTCTTCCATCTGGCTACAGATGACGAGGGGAAGGCAAATGGCTGGAAGTGACTGGGATGCAGCTTGCTGTCCAGCCTGCATTTCCAGTTGTGCTCACAGAAGGCCTCTGCCTGTGCTGCTCTGAGCAGGACAGGGCTGAATTCATTCACGTGCTTCCCTCAGTCTCTATCACTGCCTACAACACGTCCTTTGAACCATTAGTGAGCAAATCTGGAAGACGTGGGGTGGTTGTCCCTGGGTAGACTACTAGTTTATGTAATTTTGATAATTAGGTAATTTTGGGGAGCCTGAGGGAGCCGGTGCGTCTGCACCGTTGCTGTTGGTTCCGCACGCCCGTTTCAAGCTCCCTCGAACACAACGTCCCTCCTCCTCCTCTCTCGCTCCAGCCCTTGCCCTGTGTAGCAGGGAAGGTTCCGTCGCGTTCCCTTTCCGCACCACAGCTTCCTTCTCCTGGCTGGCCCGAGCGCAGGCGGGGGTAACCTGCCCATCTGTCTGCAACTGCTCGTAGCCTGTGATGATGAATGGATCGAGGCAGGAAGCAGCGGTGAAGTGCTCCTTGCCCTGGAGCCATGGCACGTAGCAAGCCCAAATACTTGGCCCAAAATCTAATGACAGTATAAAATAACTGTTGGCAATTGGGATGAAGGTAATCCCAAAGTCTGATATGTTCCCTTTTGGTCCAGGCTTACAGAACTAGAACTCCTATTTCCTTCAGTTAAAACTATCCAAATTAAATCTAGAATAACTGTAGCTTTTGGAATTTGATATTCCCTCTAACACAGTATGTGCAGTGGCACCCAGTAACTCTTGCATGAGCCCCACAGAGTTAGTTTAATTGTGATTATGATTATTTCAAAGTGACCTCCCTTCTTGCTTGTTAGAGTAATTCCTGGAAGGCTCGCTTTTAATTTGGAGGTTTTAGAAACATGAGGTAATGCTTTTGCTAGACATCTTGCAGATGTCTCTGTCTTGAGCTCAGGCATTAATCAGAGAGGAATCTGAATACGAATCTTTACTTCCAGCTATTTTGACAGTTCAGTGGATATAAACAAAACCACAGACCAAAAAACAAACCACTTTCATCCTCAGCCAGTTCTCACATAGTGGATATTGATCTTAGTGATTCATAGCAAAAGCAGTATTTTCTGTGTCAACAACGATCTCAGTTTCCATATAAACACTCAGGATGACTACGAAGCCTGAAGTATCACGAAGAACATTCATTCCCCGCTCCTCTCCCTGTTTTTTGGGAACACCAGCAGTCTCTCTAAGCCACTCATGCAGGGGGTCACCCTGGAGACCCTCAGCACACACAGACACTCGCAGTTCGCTGGCAGGCTGCTTCAAGCAGGAAAGCTTACTGGGACCAGGAGCAGCCCTTCTGCTGCCTTTTTGGCCAGCCTCTCTCCTAACCTTCCTTTAACCCTTCTGATGCACAAGATTCTCAAGAGTGGGAGCCTTCCTACTCACCCAGTCCCATCTGCTTTGAAGGTTCATTTCAATGGAGGGTCATTCTACCAAAGGCTTCATGAGAGCAAACTGGCCTCAGAACATCCTGTAACCCGGGCTCGTGCTGTTGTGACACTAACGTGACTCTAACCCTTCCCCAACACCCTGTGCGCAGGCAAGTACCGAGAATTCCACCGGCTCTACGGCGAGAAGAGGTTCTCTGAAGCTGCCAAGTTGCTTCTGATGTTGATGACTGCCCATATTGCTCCTTGCTCCTTCTGGATGACCCTGCTGACAGATGCTCTTCCCCTGCTGGAGCAGAAAGAGGTGAGCACGCTGCCCAAAAGGGACAAGGATCATCACCACCGTCACCCCTTTCTGCCTGACAAGGTGTCTCCAAGGGGTGACCCCTTCATCCCAAGGGCTTGCACTTCCCAGGGCAGGAGCTCTGTTTCTGAGAGTTCAGTTCTCCAAAAGTCCTGTCAGGGGGAGCACAAAGGACCCATCTACTATGAGATTCCAATTTGAATCCAGGATGGGGTAATCAGCTGTTGATTCAGAGCCCTCTTTTCAGAAAATAGGGGTAGAATACGCGTATGCGTCGTGATTTAAGAGTGCTGCATCCAGTTCCTTCTGTGCTTAGTTTGGAAACTGTTCTGGTGTGCTGCCTTCTGCTAAACTTTTAAGATCCATCAAGAAAATGGCAGTTCAGGAGCTATAACCATAAGACTGGATAAAGCCCAGGGAAACCTGCTCTGACCTCAGAGCTGACCCTGCTCCGCACAGGAGCCTGGACCTCCTTAGGTCCTTTTCAACCTGAATTATCCTAGGATCCTACCATCAGGATGGATCTGTGCCAGCAAATTCTCCTCCTCTCAGGAATCTTCCTATACCATGTGATGTCCTTAAACTCAATGATTTCAGTAAATACTTTTAATTTTCACAGGTCATATTTTCAGCAGAGCAGACTTACGAATTGATGAGATGTCTGGAAGACTTGACAGCAGGGAAGTCAGATAAGCAGAAATTCCAGGTACTACCTCTTTCAAGGGCAACCTGATAGTGACTCAGTGGGGCTCTCTGGGGTCGGGGAAGCAAGCCTGAACTTTCTATTCCTGGGCTGAGGCAGAAAAAGGAGAGCATGAGGCATTGAGGCTATTTTTAAATGAGGAATCAGCAGAAGGTTGTTAAGCACACACAAAAGCAGTGCTGTAGATTGCTTCTGCTTTTCACTCTGCTGTTGCATAGCATTGTACTAGGATGCTTTTCCAGGGAAAATAATTGCATGATTAAATGAGCTCTGGAAAGCTGAGGTGCTGCCACCTAACAGCCCAAGCGATCGAATGTTCCAGGCACAAGCCAGGAGCCATGGGCTACCCATGCAAACTGCTGCAGCTGCAAGAAAGGAGGAGCCTGGTGGATCTTTCTTGGGGTGATTAAAGCACAGGAAACATTTTACCCTCATCAGGACGTCCCAGGGAGTAACAGAACTTATCAGGCTGTTACTGGTGTAATAATCTACCTCACGCTCTGCTTATCTTTAGGATGATGATGTTGAGACTATGAAAGTGGAAATGCTGAGACTTGCTCTGGCACGGAATCTTGCACGAGTCATCGTCAAGGAAGGCACATTGGAAGGATCTTGAAGAGACCAAGATGCTATTTTACTCTTCCTCGGCGGTTCACTGTACATAAACCTGACTGCTTTTCTAAGAATAAATATCTTGTTTTGCATATTGCTTGGTGATTTGTTCTTGTCTTCTGTAAATATAATTAGCATAACTTTTAAATACTAACTTGCATAAACATAACTTTTAAAAACCATCCATGAAGGTTGCTGCTTTGAAGTTGGACAGCCAACCTTCCCCCGTAAAAGCAAGTCTCCTTAGCAATGGCCCCATAACCCTTCCTCTCTCAGTTACATTGCCTCTAATGTCTGGAGCTGAATTTGTACCTACCTTTTAAATCACTGGGGTTTTAGAAAAAAGCAGCTTCTGCCCCGTTGGTTAGTCTGGATGGTCTTGAGATGATGGGTTGAGTTTTAGATTTCCTGGAACCGCCCTGTTCTCCACCAGCAGTCGTGACCAAGGCCAGCCACAGAGCAAGGTAGGGAAAACAGTTTATTGACCATGCAGCAGAACAAATGCATTTGAGACACATTTACAGTACGGCTGTTCGGTATGAAGCTGGAACCTCAACCTACCACCAAGTAACATTCAGGGTTTAATGTCCAAAGCCGGTAGCAATGCGTTTCCACACGGCAGAACACTGGGATGGCTCCGTGTTGGAGCAGGCAACGCGCTGCCGTTAACACTGAGAGCGGAGCCGTCCTTCACAAAGTGCTCGAGCTCCTCTGACTCCCTCCAAGTCACAGTGAGATTCACGTGTAGGCATCTAAAGCAGTGAAACCTGCTTCCTAAGGACACACTACAGCACCTGGGCAGAGTTAAATGATTTAGGCAATACCCCTATGCACCTGGGCAGATTGAAATGATTTAGGCAATACCCCTGTGCCTGCTGTGTCTAAAGTGCTGGCAAGAACATGTCTGAGGCAGAAACAATTCTCTCCTTGTCCCACACCCTATTTCGTAACTTTAAAACTGCTGCTGCTTCCTTTGAGGATCCAAAGGACTTAACTTGCCCTTCTGCTGCAGGGAGCTATGAGGCTCTGCTCCTTAGGAGGCTCAGCCCAAGAGTTTATAGCAGGTTCTTTGGCCAAGCTTGGATTTCATCTTCAGGGCTTCTACAGCTGAATCGAGCCCCTGATTAGGGCCTTGGGCTTTTCAATGCACTGAGTTTTTGACTTCCAGTGTCTTTTTACTTGTCATCAGCAAAGAAAATTCAGCAGCTGTAATGATCTGCCTATGACAGCTAGAATATTCAAAGCTGTATTTGCCCTAATGGGTTTTATAGCCTTCCTTAATTCCAGCAGCACTTTCTCCTCTGGAGCTTTCTTCCTGCAATAGGCAGGGGGCCTCCTCCTGCACGTTGATTTTCTCAGCACTTTGACTCCTCCTGTTCCTGGGTGTAAGAGCTGCTGCTTGACAGCACTGCTAGAAGCGCTGAGCGTAGCCCAAGGCCCCAGTCCTTCTGTGCTTTTGTCAAAGAGCGATAAAAAACCAAACCAAAACATTGATTCAAAACAGTCTGTCTCGAAGCTAGTTGAGGCGTTGCTTGAGACTGGAAATAAAAAGGGGGAAGGAAGGGACTGCTGGAATGAAGTTTCAGTGATTTAAACCGAGTTTCTGGGTGATGGTTAGCTCGAGGGGGTCAGGCCGCCTGCCCCCTTCTAGCACAGAATACCCATATCCAGCAAGCCAGCTTTCCCCCTGTGGACACAATTGCACTTAGCCACTTAATACAGGGAACAAATAAAAGCAAGTATTAGACCCAGCACATGCACCAGCACAGCCCACGGAGCGGCTTCCCTTTCCCTGTCCGCTTGTTTCCATTTAGACATTCTAGAGCTCCAGTATTTACATCCTGTATTTCATTGCACTCATCTCAGTGGAACACAGTTGAGCTACAGTAACAACGACCCTGCCTGCGCGAGGGGACGCGAGAGGCCTCCCGTCCATCCCTGCATTCGGTCGCTGCACCTGATTAGTGGTTGCAAAGACTCTTCTGCCCTCCAGGCGCTGTCCTCCACCAATAGCGACTGCTGCTTTCCTGCCCCGTCGGGTTTACCTCCTTCACCCCGGGGTTCCTCCTTTATCCACGCCAGGGAATGCAACAAAGGCAGAAAAATAACTAGTGTAGCCACCTGCATAAAACTCGGCACCACCTGCCCCAAATGGCTACAACAGAGAGGCAGCTAGCAGTATAAAATAAATATATCAACTAAATATACAGCAGTGTCACAACACAGAGCTAGGGGTCAGCTTACATTGGCTGTTGGTAGTGAAATGGAGGAGGGAGAGAAAGGGAGCGAAGTGCCACTTCAGTGTAAAAAATCAGCATTCCCTCACAGAGCCAGCGTTATTGCTCGACATGCTGAACTGGTCCAGTCTGGCACTGAGGAGGTCAAATCCTCGGGGGAGCAAGTGTGAGGGCTCTGTGCTGAGGAAGCTCCTGGTGGCATCGTTACCCCGCCGGCCTCTAGGTAGCTCTGGACAGCAGGACAGGAATAAGCCAAATAAATCCCCTTCCATCGACAGGTCTCCCCTCAGAATACAACAACGTCAAGTTTAATAGAGTAGAAGGTAGAACCAGATTCACCCAGAGGCCGAGATGAAAGTAGCCAGCACTGCCTGTTACTGGTTGCCACTCAGTTCATGCTTGACGTAATGTCCCAGGACCCCTTCAATGTGGGGCACAACATTCCGGACTAAAGCTACAAGCAGAGTGGTCAGGACATGTAAACGAAGCTGAGCATCACCAGTGGGTAGCATGTGTGTCCCTCGCCACGGCACGTTCATCCCGGTCTTGCGGGATCCCTTCCTGGTCCTGTCACGGAGTCTCTGGCAGTGGCCGAGGGTCATAGATGTCCCCATTGCTCTACGGGGGGAAACTGATCCACCTCGCCAAGCTCTGTGCTGGGCTGGTCCCCCAGGGTGAAGGTCAGTCTGTATCTCAGTCTCACCTTCTCCTGCAGAAAAGACAACAAGAGCAACATGAGAAGGGCCTCAGTTGCTCCTAAACGAAGCATTTGGCTCTAAGAGCCCTACAGAGACCACGAGTTCTGCTGAATGCAGCGGAGGGAAAGGGCCAGGGTAAGGCTGTGGAACAGTTCCAGCTGCTTAGCAAACACGAGTTATTTACCTGTTAGCTTTGTAAACCACAAGAGCATTTCTGTTAGAGGAAAACACTGGGACAAAAGCATAAAGGACCTTCAGCAGCAGCTCAGCAGCTTGCCATACATATGTGGTCATCAGCCACAGTGGAACTGCTCTCTAGG
Source organism: Tinamus guttatus (assembly GCF_000705375.1). The sequence continues at coordinate 52,986 of NW_010584094.1, read as the reverse complement.
AAGCCTGAGGACATGCTTTAATGCTGCTGGAATAACTTGTCTTCTTCAAAACCAACCTCCTTATCATGTGGAGGCAGATAAAACACAACAGCTCCTGCTCTGAAAGTTCCCAGTAAACAGTTAAGAGAGGAATTGAACCAGTCCTGCAATGAGGGATCTCCACATGCTTCAGAAAGAGACAGTTTTTCAGACCACCAGACCCATCTGACATTTATCACTTTGAATCTCACAACTTCCAGCCTTAAGGCCCCTTTGTTGTAATTCTCAGATCACAGCATCTAGATTTACTCAATTAAAAACAATAATTACTTCAGCACACAACTTCAAGCTTTATGAAACGGGCTACTTCAGTGAATAATTACAGAAAGATTTCCAAAAGACCCAAGTGCTCCCACAGCATGATCAGCAGCCAGGAAAGGCTTGACCATGTCCTTGTTTCACATGTGACAGGCGCCTCTCAAAACATTTCAAAGAATAAGGGGAAGAACAAGACCTGACATGAATGTTTTGGTTCAGGGCTGGCAGGCTACGGTCTCAATTCAGCACAAGTATTTCTGTAACACCAGCTAATTTAGTGTCAATCCAATTATCACTAAGCAGGGGCATGTCTAGGGCACAAGAGGGCCAAGACAAATTCCTGACTGAACTTTGACTCCTTGAACTTCATTTCCCTTTAAATTGGAGCCTCATATAGGCTGCTGCCTGCTTCCTGGAGCTTTTCCTCATTGCTTTCCTTGCTGAAAAGGCCTGTTGGGGAACCTGCTATCCCTCTAGCCCTGAAATGAAAACACCAATAAATCCCACTTTGTGACAGGGCCCCTCTCACCTTTGCAGGATTTGCCAGAAGCATGACTTGGGTGATGGCAGCAGGCGGCTGGATGGGGTTAAATGGAGACAGCTCTGTGCCAGAGGGTGGCTGTAACTTCACTTTCATGGACTGCAAATGAAAAAGAAAGTGGAACCTCAGGGGACATCTTCTGTCCTGGGGACAATGAAAGCTGCACGCACAGGCTGGGAAGATTAACAGCCCACATCTGAGTTGAAGAGAATTAATTCAAATGGGAGGAATGAGGGAGACAAGAGCCAGCCCCGCACACACAACATGACACAGGGATTGACAAATCAGCCCAGAGTGAAGTGACTGGCCAGGTAAATCCCAGCAGCATCTTCTTGTACGAGAACTCTTGCAGGGGAGGATTTAATGCAGATGCTGCCACAATGATCATAGTCAGGTTTAGGATACTATTCAAAACATGAATCAGACATCCAAGCTTAGCTGGCAGGGGTAGAAGCAGAATGGAATGTATTTTCAGATTTAAGATGTCTTTTAGAAACCAGCTCGCATGGATCTCAAGGATTCTCTCTCCATGTAACAGTCCTGTGCTGAGCAGGATTGATTTTAGATGGCAAGAAAAAAAAAGAGAACATAACTGTAGTTCTTGATTTATCCTATTCAGTGTTTTCTGCCTCCAAGAACCACCTTTGTGTTTTGGAAACGGGCAGAACAGAGGCAACAGAAAGGCAGACCCAGGGAGATGGTTCCATCCGAGTCCCCGTGTTCACCCCGAGGCCCTTTCTGACCGGGCAGATCGAGGCTGCCCTGCGTCCCCTACCTTTGGGACAGCAGCCTGCAGCACAATGTTCCTCACGGGCAGCGGCGCCGTGTTCAGCATGGACACGACGACCACCAGCACGTCCGACCTGCCCGGCGGGCACTCCCTGGCAAAGTGCAGGAGGATGCGGAAGCCGTTCTTGTCGTAGGCCGTCACCGGGAGGGCGCTGCCTGCCGCAGAGCAAGGACACAAAGGCAGGGTTAGGCTGCAGGAGACAGTTTGTAGCTGCGTGAGGCAACCTGACTGCCTGGAACGTTTTATTATACAATCCCTTTCCTCACTTGATCTTTGTCAGGAAGCTTTGCTTAAAAAAATAACATGCAGAGAAAGATGAAAAACCTGACGTACTTACTGGGTTTAATGGATTCCAAGGGAACATGGACGTTGGCCAAAGAAATTTCAGGTGCTTTCAAGGGACTGCCTTGCTGCTGGAGTGATGCTGACTGGAAGAGAGGGCTCCCTGAGCCAGCAGTGCAACTGCTTGGGAAAGGAATTGGAGGGGCTCCTGGGGCAGTAACCGGCAGCCCTGCAGGGGGGATTAACGGGGCAGAGCTGGAAGTGGCTGGCAAAGTAACCCCAGGAAACACTGAGGCTGTAGTCATGCCTTGGGTGGCAGTCCTAGAAGGGAGACAGAAAAAAAACATGGAAAATTGAGCTGAAAGTGAAGCAGGCATCTCAGCATAAACCCTGAAATAAGAGAACAGAACAAAGCAGTGACCTGCAATCAGGCTACAGTCTGGTGACTCAGTATGGCCTCATTGAAAAAGCAGAGCTACGTGGCAAGCTGCGGTGCTGGAGATACAGGCATTGTTCTCCCCAAGTCAAGATGAAAGCAGAACCCACCTTGGCCCAAATCGGCAAGGCTCAGATGAGCAATGGCCTTTCTACCATAGCAGTCTGCTAAGCTCACTTACATGAAGGTTGTTCCTTGCAGGAACAGCCAGCTGCTGTGTCCTACCTAGCAGTGTCTGCCTTTCCCTGCTGGATGTAGGACTCTTGTATTAAGTTTGTATGTTGAGACTCTCAGAGAAGAAACGTCTCAATCACGAATTTCTACCAAACCAGAGTGGTGAATGTATCTGTCTCTGAATAGGATTACTCTGCAGTCGACCTTGCTCCCTAACCACAGAAACAAAAACAAAGCCCAGGACCGTTCGTTACCCTTTGGCTTCTTCAAGGAGCTGTCCCAGTGCATCCATTTTATTGGACATATTGCTTCCCACCGCTGAGCTGAAGTACCCAGGAGCCGCTGGCAGAGTCTGAAGAGGCCCCGCTGGGGTGGCCGATGCAGCAGAGAACACGAATGGGCTTGGGTTTGGTGCAGTGATACCGGGAGCAGGCTGAGAGGCCGTGAAAGCGGAGGGCAGCGTCGCTGCCGGCCCACACGCAGCCTGTGACGTGTGAGGGAGAAGAGGGTTCCCTGCAGGGTTGCAAGCAGCAGGCCCCATCTTCGAACCAAAGAAATCCAGGTCCAGCTGGTCATTCTGCAAAAGAAAGCAAGGGGATGCTCTAAAGCCCCACCAGCCCCACGCAGAGGTGGCTCCGTTACCGAGGCAGAGATTTACCACAAAAACAGGTGGCAAGCATAGTCTGTGGCCTATGTCAGGACTACACCTGATCTGTAATTTAGGCAAAGGAAGTGCTAACCTCAGCGGAGACAGACTGGAAACTGAGAAAGCCACTCTCAAGGGAGAGAGATCCGCTCTGCTCAGACACAGCTATCCCTGATCTCGGGGCTATGCCTGGCTTCCCCTCAGGGACAGCTGTGCCTCGGCCTGTACGCGTAACCACAGGTTTCTCGGAGGTGATGGTGTGTCCTGAGACCTCCCACGCTGACCATCCCCCCAAAGAAAAATTCCTTCCTTTGTACCTCAAACATGCTCCACTGGTTGTTTTCTGACGGCTCCTTCACTGCTGCGGGGGCTGGATCATTCAGGCCTGAAAGTAAAAATAAGAGTAGGTACCCGAGGGGGAAAATGAGCTAGCTGCAATTCCCTGGCAGTTGTTTCAGTGCCAAACTACTTGATTCAATTCCGCTGGAACCCAGGGACATGATGAAAGTCTGAAACAGAGCGCAAGTCTATGGCAAGACTGGCAGCACTAGGAGCCAACCCTGCTCGTGGTTCTCCTAACCCTTCTTATCTGCAGACCTTCCTTACCTGCAGCTTCCCCTGCTCTGTGGGCTCTGTAAGCAACTCTTCTAACTCTCTTGCTCTTCAGCACAGCTGCTAAGTCACCTGTGAAGCCTGTACCAAGCTGCAGCACGGCTAAGCTGCACGTCCAAGCACCCCCAGAGACCAGACTGTGGTTACATCCAGCTCAATTTATTTGCAGCCTGCTCCAGCAACATCAGTTTTTTAACACTGGCTCAGAGTAGTTTCATAATCAGAGAGATGCAGAGAAGAGTCTAAGAAACCTCCCTGACCTCTCTAGAAATAACAGACCTAAGGATGCAGAATTAGAGGAAGGATATCCCCGTGTTCGTGTTTTGTGAGTGGCACATATCACTGTTGCCAGCTGCTCTTCTGAAACAACAGGTTCCCTCGACCCTCCTCAGCAAGCACTGGACCTGTTACAAAACTGGAGACTTAGACATGCTCCACCAAAACCCAAGGCAGTGTGAGAACAGCTTCCATGGGTTAACTAAACCCGCTGGACGAGCCAAGAGCAGGAGGAACTGCTGTGGGAGAAATGGGAAGTACCTCACACTGTTTAGGCACCCAGCATGCGCAGCCAGCCCTTACGCTCACGCTGGAGGACAGAAGGGGACTTTGTTAGGCAGGGATTGAGCAGCCCTGCTCCGGGCCCCTCCGTTTCGTACCTAAGCACAGAAGCTCCTCATCCAGCAAGGAGAGGGAATTGGCCGCGCTGCTCTGCTGAGCGGGAGCGGCTTCCGCTTGGCTCGAGGAGCTGCCCCGGGAGGGAGGGAACGGCTGCGGCGGCGGCGGCAGGATGGGGATCTCGGCTGCGGGCGCTGGCGCCAGGGCGGCCGGTGGCATC
>NW_010584094.1:7228-18911 GCF_000705375.1 Tinamus guttatus | reverse complement strand
CCCCCCCAGCCAGCGCTTCCATACCTAAATTTAGGGGAATTTGGCGAGTTTACGGGTCTCAGGCCCTGCTGCCTCGACGCTGAATGGACGGTCCCACCCCTGCACCACCTTCTGCTGTACATTAGACTCCATTGCAAAACACACCTGGGATGCTCGGGGAGGACAGGCATCTAGCATGAGGCAGCCAGCAGCCACGTGGCCTTCATGGTGTGGGCACCGCTCCCATGGGATCCTGTGTCCCAAAGGGAGTGCAGGGAACGCTCCTGCGGCCCAAAGTGAGCCCGGAAAAACACTCCTGTGGCGCCCAAGTCAGGGCTGCTGCTCTCCCACAAGGCGGACATTAATCTTGTCCCTCCATGAGGAGGAGCTGGGAGGAACCATGAGGCGCCCTGCTCCCTTGTCACAGTATCACAGGAGTTAGGAAAAAGCTTGGAAAAAGCAAAGGAAGAAATATTTAAGTGGCATCCAATCATTTAGCAAATAGACACACAGTCTCCACTTCTAGCAGCAATAATAGCTCCTTTCCCCACTGTCCCCAACACCACACGTGCCGAGGGCCACGTGTCTCACCTGACTGCTCGAAAGAGCAAAAATCGGGCCAAGCACATGGAGTTCAAACCAGGGTGCTGAAGAGCCCGAGCACTTGGCCTCGGAGCACATCTCACAGCTTCCTCCTCCTACAAACCCTACAAATTAGTTCCATCCGTTACATTTTGTTAACTGAAATAACAGACAGATGCTCGAGTGAAGAATTCAATGTATATTTATTATTCACAGTTAATTACTATCTACCAAATGCTGCTGCAGAGTTAAAGGATTAAGTACATAGGCCTTTTTATTTAAACACTGATTTTTTTAATATATATACACACACAAGACATATGTCTGCAAGGCTGCATGATATACACCAATTCCAAAATAAGGAAACAATCAAATGGTCCAGGTGTAGAATGCCATAGATTCCTTTTCCAATCACTTTACAAAGAAGGAAGAAAGTGAGTGACAGCTAGCAAGGAGAGGGGGAGAAAGTAATACTCTACAGGATAGCTCTCTCTTTCATCAGCTGGAAAATTAAAGTGTAAGGCAGAGTCCATCTCAGGAATAAAACATTTGTAACACTTAGTACAAAAAAAGGCACCCTCCAACTAAAGACCGCCCGTGCTTCGGCAGGGCGGGAGGAAATCTCCATTGCAGCTTTTGGATTCGTTGGTGGGGTGAAGGGATCCAGCTACGCGGTCATCAAAAGGAAAAATAATGCAACTGAAGATTGGCACAAAGAGCGGTGTGGTTGGATTTCTTTCCTTTCTGTCCCACTGAACGTCACACTGTTCTGGTAGAGGAGCAAACGGCCCAAATATTTGCCATTATGGTGAGGGACGGGGATCCAGTCATCACACAGCCTGCTGTGAATGGGGAGCAGGGGAGGGAAAGCTGCTTTTTCAACAGCATGGACCTGAGGAGGGAGGAGAAACTGGAGAACAGTGATGCCAACCCCACGCTTCGAGAACACGACTGCAAATATTCCCTGCCCAGGCCAAAAGGACTGGCTGATAATATTCATCACGTGGAAACATTCGCTAAGAGCATGAAGTGTTTTCAAGCACTATTTCTTGAGGTTCCTCTGTGTGACAGACTTCTCCATCAAAGGAATGTATGTTTTTATAGGACATCTCAGGGCTTATATTTCTCAAGTTCCTCCCTTTCTCCCTCCCTTCCCCAAAGTATTCTTCCTCATTTTCCCTGGTCATAATTTTCTCCCTTCTCTTACTTCTTTTGAGGTTCCTGGTTGCAGCTCCTCACCCTCTGAGCAGCCTAAGCTGCCTCTGAATGCCTTGGATTTTTTTTCCCTTGGAATAAGGAAAGTCAAACAGTAAGACAAATCTTAAAATTAAAGCTCCATCTCTGTTTGTAGATTTTTTTCTTAAATGTCCATTGGTAAAATCACCCTCCTTTACACCCTTACCCCCAAAATATTTACACAGGCAGAAAAAAAATCCTCTGAAAAGCTCTGGACTGTCCTTTTAACTTAAAAAATAATAAAAAAAGAAAATAAGGGAAGGCACTATGGAAAAAATTACAGAATGTGCTCAACCGTACACCTTTAAGAAAAAAACAAAAAAGCTGTCAGCACAGCAAGAACAGACTTCAGTTGTAGGCTGGAATTTCTCAAAGCAGCTCTGTGACTCAAAAGAAAAAGAAAAACAAAACAAAAGCCACATAAACTCTTCTCCCTTCCCCTGCTTGGAGGCTGCTGAGCTCCAGAAGAAAGTGCCAAAGGAGAAGAGAAAATAAAAATCAGAGCAACACCTCATCTTTCCCAGGCCAGAAGAGCTGAATGTTGAAGGCAATAGCAAAGACTGATGACTTTTGTTTTTTGTTTTTAAAGGCAGGACTGTGGATTTGGTTCTTCTCTCATGTCCCTTCATGTCAAATGAAGACTGCTTGCAGAGAGAGAAAATACCCGCAGAGTTTCTCCCTTTTCCTTTAACTGCATGGCTAGGACTTTATATGGCATTAAAACGTCATGCACTGATGGACAGAGGAGGAGGGGGAAACAAGAAGAGCGAATGAAAGGGGGTAACCCGGGAGCAGCTGAGGAAATTTGTTATTTTCATTTCTTTTCTCTCTCTCTCTTTTTTTTCTCTCCTTTTTAAAGATAAGTTTTGGTGTGTAAGTTGAACTCTCCCCCTGCCTCTGAAGTTCCGCACTGAGTGAAGGAGGATCACCTCATGGTGAAAGGTGACTCAGGTTTTATCGCCGTGTGATTTTAGGTCACTGGCTGCAGTTAGGCTCTGTATGTGTATTTACTGTTTCTCTGGTTTCTTTAAATAATCTCTAATATTTATCTCTAGATGTTCCGATTCACCGGGGTCACGTAGTTGCGTGGAAACATGCCCGTCTGTCCGTGGCAGGCTCCCTTCCACCAGTTGGGGTCAGAATTGTCAAGGACTTGGATAAAGTCTCCGCGGCGGAAGCCTAGCTCTCCTTCCTCCTGGGGATCAAAATCAAACAGGGCCTGAACGTACGTTGGTTGCTGGAAGAGATGAAAACAAAAACATCATGAGAATCACCTGAAAAGGGTATTTGCTCCCTCGGACCGGGCCTTACACCACGTCTGCCAGTAAACATTTGGGTTGCTTCATTTCTCTGAAAGCCAGGCTCTACCATCTGCAATCTGATGCTAAAAAGGCATAGCCCACAGAAGACCTGCTTTTTTTTCAGTGAAAGAGCTGAAAAAAGGCATCAAATGATGTCTCCAGTGTTTCCCTAGGATGCTCCAGCATTCATGACTTACCATAAATCTATACTCTGCTACAACACAAATTCTTTATTTGCCCCATTTTCACCAACTGACAGCATGAATATTAGTTCTCTACCTAATACTGTGACACACTAAGTTTCCCTTAAAAATTGAATGTTGGCATTTTACATAGTTTCCTTAAAGGCTTGGCACCATGCACATATTATCAAGTATTTTGTCTGGTCACCAAATGCTTCCATGCTTATGGAAAAGCTAAAGGTTCACTAAAAAAGCATTGGTGTTCTTCAGATTGCAAGGTTAGAAAGGAGTGCCTGTCGTTTGTAGTCACCTCTTTTCTGGTGTTTGGCGCAATGTTACCCAGTGTAACATTTAATAGCCCTGGGAAATGGAACAAAACAAAGAGCGAGTTATGCACAGGCTGCTCTGCTGACACTCAGCAGCAGTCTTTGGTTTCTGTTAATACAAGTTAGATCCAAGAGAACAAGCTAGAGAGGTTCCACCTGCTACTACCTGTAACCACCTCTTCCCTTAGCTGCAGCTCTCCAGGAAAGATAATACCAAAGCCTCGCTGCAACACGCTACTGAAGCACCAGTACAGAAAGCAAAGGAAGATCCTTTCTTACTGTGCCCTAAAATAGGAACAACCGCCTTTTTCCATTTACAGAAGTCAGCAGACAACTTTACTTGAGCAGCAGCATTTGCAAATCTCAAAAGCAGCCTAACGTTCAAGAAGCGACAGTAACACTTCACCAGAACCAAAGGGGAAACTAGGAGTTAGCAAGGAGGTTTTTATAAACACTCAGCTCATTTCCCAGCTTAGGTTTGGATCCAAAGACACGCTTTTGCAGACAGGAAAAACATTCAAATTGGCTCCTGTCAACCCCTTTTCGTTCACTCTAAGGTGCTACCCTACTCCAGCTGCTGGGTTGGAGTGGTTTAACACCGCCTGTTCTGTGAGGATGTTTCTCTTACCTGTGGAACCTGTTCAATGTCCCGGAGAAATATTTGCTGGTTCCTGGAGACAGATGTGGATCTGTGATAATCTACCAGCTCGTTCAAAGAATTGAACTTCACCACCCAGAGGAAATACTTGCCAGCCCCATCCCTAAGCACCTTGAAGTGCTGCACATCGTTTCCAAACCTGGGAGGAAGGAATGAAGAACAACAACAAAAAAGCACATTAGCAGTGTTTCGAGTACTCTGTGGGTGTGAGACAGAGCAAGGCACAAGCACCAGGCCTGCTGTGGGTGAACTGCTGGGAAAAACCTGCCTTCTTGGCAGCCAGGGTGGACTTGTGCCAACTGTGAAACTACTGGCTAAAAGTCCATCTTGCAAAACCAAGAGAGCTCTTTTTAAAAAAATAAATGAAAAGTGCAACAGAAGGTGCACCAAAGGTGATGCTGCACATATACTGATGCAACTTCAATTCTGCATTAACAGTTCTGACAAATGTTGGCATTTGTTAAAGTTATTTTTCCAACAATTTCATTGTGAACAAAGAGGTGCTCCAAGAGGCCCAGCAGGATTTCCCAAGTGAGAGGCACATTGATTATTTTTTTCCTTCGGAGTCCAAAACACTGAAAACAGGAGACAATTATTTGTACTTGGCATGTGTATTTTCCATGCCTTGTCTGAAAATGTATAAATCAAATTGGCTACAAAGCAAACACGAAACTGTGGTACTGCCTCTGCTCTCCCTTCCTCAACCTGAGAGTTCCTCTCCATTTCAAAACCTGCAAATCATCTTTTAGAAAAGTGCTTTTTCCTCTCACAGTACATTTAAAAGAAAAAAAAGAACATTTGAGAACTTGCCCACCAGATGGCAACACTAACTTAGTGTTACAACTTCAGGTTTTACAAAGAAACATATTTTCTAGAATGAAGCTCCATTCATATCTAATATTCTAGCTCCGATGACTGTACCCAAGGCAGAAATATAAACATCTCTCCAGTCACTGGTTTTAATTCGGTTTGCTGGCATGAATCAGTGGAGGCCAAAAATTTGATTACAGAACAAAAAAAAAACAAAAAAAAATCCTGTCGAGATGGATTAGTGGTAGCCATGGAAAACCCAGCAAATAAGGACTGTTGCATGGATAATCAGGATCTATTGCCCAGCTTCTGAAGAACGTCCTGTTCATTTCTTGTAGGAAAAGGGAAGATTATAGAAAGAGGAGAAAAGGAAAAACAACTGGTGAGAGCAGAATCCTCCCTTGATTTCTGTTAAATTATGTCTCATATCTTTTCAAACTTGTAACAACTTTACTGTGTTTTATAGCGGCTTCAGAAGGGCTGAGAAAGGTAACAGGGTACTGTGTAGGCCAGGGCTAATGAACAGGAACTCCTGAGGGCTAAGAGCTAGCACACCCAGGAAGGTTATTCTAGGGTGAGGGCCATTGCCCTTCAGTTCACTCCTTCGAGGCCAATATTCTCCACCAACCCGGAACATGCGGGTGAGAAATGGAAGAAACTTCGGGTTCCAGAGTTCCAGCACCCAGTGCAAGACGAGTATCTCCAAGACATGGGCCAAGAAGTCCAGAAAAACAGACCTGGAAGCGTACCAGGTAGACACAGAAGACAAAATAGCAATTTTTCCTTAAGAAGAATGGAGAAAGACAGGAGACATGCACACACCAGGCACTTTGTAGAAGATCATTCCTGCCTAACAACACCTGTCCTTTACCCACAAGTCCAAATCAGAAGTGTGTTTCCTGATTACCACACATTACTGCTTCTGGGCATCACTTACTTGACTGAGAGGGAGAAGTCCCCGGGAGCGCTCTCGCTCTCCCTGATGAGGAAGGCACCATCGTGTCTCTGTTTGCCTAGCATCTCTTCAGCCTTTGCTCGGGGAATCTTGCCAAAAAACCATCTGTGGAGCATGGGAAGAGAAGGAAAGAAAAGATCAAGTTAAGAATTTTCATCCTCTCGTGGAAGACCCTGATATTTGCACCGACATGAAACGATTCCCAACAGGAATAACCAAGCTACACGTCATTGCCACTTTAGTATAGGCACCTGAACGCCCTACACCCTTTCATACTGTTTCATGTTGGGAATAAGGTTACCTGGACTTCATGAGCAGGAACTCACATGCGCCCCATTACATCTGATTTACCAGAGCAGAGGGGTGCCCCACAACCTGACAACAGACACACAAATGCAGAGCTAAAGCAGGAAATTCAAGTCCTAGCCCTTCCTTTATCACTAAGGGATAAAGTCTCAAGCCTGGAAGATGCAAAGTCTTAGTACAAAGGAGACTGCTGGCCAGTCACTGTGGAACTTCTCTATGATATAGCAGCATGTATTTCACTATCAGCACCCAAAGATAATCAGTGGGGAGTAATTACATATATTTTTTTTTAATACTTATGCCTCCTAAAGAGAAGCCACCAATAACTTACATGTTATTTGCAGAGCAGACAATGCATAACAGGGTTTATACTGGATTAAAGACAGAAACATCACTGTTTTAACAGAACCTCAAAATACGGGAGGAACCTTAAGAAAAAGGGGGTGTTTGTAAAACTCAAGCAAATCATGGTTTCATCACCGGTATCACTTCAGAAACGTTACGGAAACAAGATCCTGCCTAGGAATCTACCATCCTGCAGGAATGGAAATTGGATTGTGTGTCAAAACCCAATTTACAGCAGGGCAGGAGGACCCTGTTCCCTCAGAAGGCAGGAGGACTAAGTTCATGCAGCAGCTGGTTGTTCCTGCACCAGAGTCCAAGCTCTGCGAACCCAGTGCCTGGCACACCAGGGCACTGTGCTCAAAGGGAAATAACATGTTGCAAAGCTAAGGTGGGTACCAGGAGCCCAAGCACAGACAGGCAGAGTGTGAGCAGGGCTCCCCAACTAGACATAAATTTAACTTAACTGTGAGTCTTGGTTTTGTTCCTTTCATCTCCCGGAATGGAAGGCTCTCCCCCGCATCCAGCCTATTCCCAGGGACAAAGAACTTGCATTTCCTTGGTGCTTCTGCACCTGCAGCACTTCTCAGGAGCAGAGGTGGTGGCAGAGCCAACAGCTGGAGCATCCCCCTGCGTTCCTCTTCCTCCAAAACCAGCCCAGAGCAGCCAGCACGTGCAATTCCTTCAGAACCCAAAGCAGCATTTTCCCCCTGAACTTTTGGCAGGGTTGTTACAAAGATAAGCAAGTCTTGAACTCTACCTCTGCCAAGTATTACATAATGCAAGCTTTATACTACAACTTTGGATATCTTGCCATATTTCCCCCCTCAGTTTCACTGGATCATTAAAGAGCAGACGTGTACAATTCAATTAATGGAAGTAACATTTGCAAAGTAACAATATCAAATTCTCAGAACACTGGCAGCTGCTTGCAAGGCATTTTAGTTTAAACAGGAGGCAGAGATTAGAGATCTTGAGCTCTCTTGTACATTTTATGACTTCACCACCACTTCAACCACCCAATAAGCAAAAAGAGGTGGCTTTTTAGCTACAGAAAAGAAAGAAAATCCAACACTTCTGGGGCTTTCACAGATGACAAAGCAGCAAAGTTATTTTAAGGGAATAATGTCTACTTAGAAACACACATGCAGAGCATTAGATACTTTCTGCATATAGAAACCTTTCCCGTAAATGATTGTAACAAAACCCCAGCGTGTCCAAGACAACAGAGCCAAAGAAGGGATCATTCATTCCCAGAGCTTCCCTGCAGAATGGCCAGGCTTGGTAATATTTGCTTCCAACTAGCTCTGTAACACAGGTCAAATTCATCCAGTCAGCACTGCAAAAACAAATGCAGATATCACTGCTCCTGCTGCACAGCTAGAGGGAGATGCACTGGTTGGTACAACGCAGCTCACACTGCGTTCAGGCTCCTTTCAATCAGCACCTGGGAAATTCTTTTGGCTTCACTTAGTGCAACCACTTAGCTTGGCACTGTTTCCTCCACACAGGTTAGAATTGCAAAGCGTCACTTCTGCAGGAACAGTGTCTTAGGAAAACTGCTGCGAGGCACCTACCCTGCATGCAGCCAGCCCACGCCGTGAGCAGCCACGTGTCCCCTGGCCCCTCGGAAAGGGGAGGCAGCCCAGGCACTGAACCCAGCTGGGCTTCCACAGGGAGCCTCCCTGCAGCTCTTCCCCGGGACCACGGCACGAGGATCACGAGGATCATGGAGGTATCTACTCACACCTTTGTTTAGTTAATCAACATGCCAGCCAGATTAACTCTTTCGAAGCCCAGATGGCTCAGCTGATGACTGATGGGCTCCACGTCTTCTGCTTGCTTAATTTGCTAACAGTGACAAAGCATCTGGAATATTTGCAACTTTCAAGCAGGAGGAACACAACATTTAAGACGAGCTGTGAGGCTGGATGATTTCACGATCTCAGATTTAATGGCAGGCTATCCTATAAAGCCACTTTTTAGCTCATTTCTCTCCAAACTTTCTTGGAAAGTTCTTGTGCCACCTTCCTACAACACAGTTTGACGCTGGTCTGAGAAAAAGGGCATTCCCCTTCTTGCCCCTGGCCAGCTGCCTGCAGTTTGCTTTCTGTATGACCCGCTGGACTACTCGGAGCACTCTGCATTGCAGCTAAGCAAACATTACGCTATAAAAACTTCTGCATAATTTCCCAGGGTTGTTAATGCACTAGTTAAGACTCCCAGCAATGCTGACACATGGAGTTAACTCTCACCATGGAGCTGCCATCAGCAGTTTAAACATCTTCAAAAAAGGCCAGATCAACCATGCTTAAAAACCCACCCGCAAACTTGCCTGCTTTCAGGCTCTGACATTGTTCATTCCCTCTTGGGCATCAATAAATAAAAAAATTGACAGCTCTATCTCTCTAAAACCAATATGATTACAGAATAAACAGAGTATCATTACAGTAGAACTCAAATACTTCTGAAATGGTTATTATAAGATGTATAAGGATTTAAATTAATGAGAGACGGAGATTGGCGTGTGCTGTTGTGATCCCCAGTGGACTAGCAGGATCCGGGAAAACTAGTCTTGTTATTGCAGCAGGCAAGGCTTTATTTAAACAATTTCAGAAGTTTTACGTGCAAAAATACCTGGACTGATGGTGATAAAGAACCATGAAACACTACTATTTTCATATGTTTGTTTCTTGGTATTTAGCAGGAAACATTCGAAGCGTCACTCAAATAGACTAATGTGGAGCTGCAAAGCAATGTGGCTGCACAGCAGCGCACACCCTGTGAAGTCTGGAATCAGATGGTGTTGGAGAGAGGTCTCATCCAAGCTAAATTATCCTAAGTACAGAACCACAGAATGTGATAGAGACATACCAAGAAACCAGTTGCAAATACCACTGAACATTTTTCTGGTGAGCTATGAATGCCAATAAATGCTTGGTCTTATCTGCAACACTAAGCATAAGAGAGAATCATCACCAGAAGACAGTCAAGTCCTAACACTTGGGTTTACCAAACAGTGAAATGGCTAATCAGGAACACTTAATATTCCCCTAAGGGGAGCCTATAACTAAAAAATTTAAATTGTCTTTTTTTAAAATAATCCATGATAAAACCTCTGGCTGCACATCTTGATAGATGCAATAAGGTCCACCCTGCAAAGCGCTTTGCAGCAACCTCCCTCCTCTCTTACAGCAAGACAAAAGCACAGGAGCTACTGCCCAAAGCTCAACTTACGGATGTGGTTTCATTTCTATGTAGTTCTTGGGAATGAAGCCGTCTTTTCCATTGAGTTCTGCCTTGTACCAATTCTGATCACATTCTTCATTCAAAACCTGAAGGAAACAGAACAACAAAAGCTTACCAACTTTTCAAATAACACCGAAGTGCTCAGGCTGTTGGCTTATTCTTCCCCTTCAAAGACTGCATCTGCAAGATGAACCTGTAAAAAAAAGGGTGACAGTTGTTCTGCTCCATTGTATCCCACAGACTTTCAGATCTGTGGCAAGCAAAAAACAGGAGCAATAATTTAAAATAAAGAGGTTAAGTACCAAAATCACATGTTTTTGTAACAAAGTCACTAGAATCACTCTGTGTCCACAGGTACCTTTCTGTTTAGCAGCCTAACTGGATGGGCTTGTGTGTCAGAGATTCGTTGCCTGTCATCACTATCATCACTACAAACTCAGGGAAAAATCTGAAAGCCACGAAATCCTGGCTCTGGATCATTGCTAATGATCATTCCTTCCGAATGACACTGACAAACCTGCTGCTTTCAGCACAAACAGGACTTCTTCCAGCTTTTCTACATTTGCACTGGTTACATCCCAGATGTTTTCATGATTTTAGGCAACATCTTTATTAGAGAATTTTACAGAACCAACAAACTCACGGCAGAACTGTCATGGGCCCTATTGCAGATAAAACTGTCACTTGTTTTTTTTTAGTCTGATACAGGTTAAAATCAGTTTAAATTAGAGAACAGAAATGGTGATCTGCTTTATTAACATAAAAAATACTGAACTGGCAGGTTAAATCTGAACAACAAATAAATGTAGACGTTCAAGGTTTCCCTTTTTAAGGCATATATTTTTTACTATAACTTCCTTCTAAAAATGAACATAAGATCAGGAGCTACCGACAAGGGACATGCTAGTAGGTACCATTAAAAAGCATATAAATCAACACTTCAAAGCACATCTGCTCTCAAATTTGTGGTGCTTTGTTCTTCGCTGGATTTCTCTCAGCCAGCGCAGCAGACAAGCCAGCTGCCCCATCTCAAGTAGCTTCTCGAGCAAAGCAGCATCGTGTTCCATAAAGTAAACCATGCTCTAGCCTGAAACCAGCTCTCCCCAAATTGATTTTATTTGCTTTTGGAAGTCAACATGGCAAAGATCCTGCCCCTCCTCCCCACGTTTTATTTTTGACCATGCAAGCACTAAAGCAGTACGTTTCCCCAGCACTTTCTTCCTTCTCATTTTTTTTTTCCTGTGTAACAAAGAGCTAATCTGATTTTTAAAAAATTAGCTATACTTCCAGCCTGAGGTCACAAGTATCACATGTTCAAGGATGTCTAAGTAGGGGAAAAATGAGGAAATACAAAGAGAAGAGATATGCACGCAGGATATAACAGAACAGATCCCCAAAATCACATAGTAAATGAGAATGTAGGAAGATCTTAGCTTAAAAAATATATTTTTCACAAGCAATTCTGTCCACTTACAACCTTTTTTTTTTTTTTTTCCCCTACCTCATCTCGCTTCTCTTTTGGAAGTTAGGAGATGAAATTAAAAGGAAAAGTCAAAAGAACAACTGCAGCGGATGGAAGGGCTTCTGGATAATTAAACTCTAAAAGTTCAATTTTTGCTGCCATCCAGCAACTGACTGCTAGATGTGAGAGACAGCAACCTCATCACCCACAGAGATGCAACCTGGTAGAACTTTAGAAGAGAACAAAACCTGAATAGCCCCAGTGAACTGCAGTGGGTAGGAGTTACCTGCCTCTT
>NW_010584092.1:76847-91701 GCF_000705375.1 Tinamus guttatus | reverse complement strand
TCTGGGCTCCTGACAAAGCAATATTCTCCAGGCCAGTTGGAATCTGGAAAAATACACTTACTCAAGCTAGCCACCATGACTCCAATAACAATTATAAAATGTCCAATAAAACTTGCATGTAATGTCAATTCAAATCTTGAAAAGCAGAATTAAGTGGTATATCAACATTAAACTTTATTGCTTCCTTTGCAGAGCAGAGGTATTGTCAATAAAAGTCATTCTGAATGAAGAAAAGGGCAGTAAATATTAAATAAACAGGTTTTTGTTGAAATGCTATAAATGCACCAGAGCCGCACGTTACACTGGGACCCTTTCTCCTTTTGCAGACTCCCCTCATGATAGAAACAAGTCAGTAATTGCAAACTATCAATAAAGCACCAATTAAAGGGCGGTTAGATGCATGCATTTACAATATGTCACTGTGGGCCTTTATTGTATGCAGTTTGCTTGCTCAGATCGCCCTGGCTCCATCGCAGCCTCTGAAGTTCTCCAGCTCGGGGATGGGAATGGGACAGGGCTGCTTCGTTTTCCGAAGCCCTTCGCCATGGTCCTTTCTTGGTTTATTTGCCCTAAAACCCAGCAGTTACTACCCACGTCCCTGCTGTTTCCACTAAGCTGATTTCCATCCGTCCCCGTGCTCAGCGATATTTTCCTTGCCCACGGAAGAGCAGGCAGGTTCTCTGAACCTCCTCCTCCTGCACGGCCACCACGAGCAAAGCTGTCCTATTAATCCCAGACAGAGCAGAGCTGTCCTATTAATCCTAGATGGAGTCAGGAGCCGAGATGTCCTTGACGCCCTCGCTCTGCTCCTGAGCAGGGACCTCCAGCTCAACAGAGAAGCTCCCTGTCACCAAAGGAGCAGAGGTCCCAGGTCCTGCAGCAGCCGGACACGGCAGGACGTGTTTCAGACTCAGGGAGGGCAGCAGCCGCCTCTGTGCGAACACACAAATCCCTCGGCTTTTTATGTCAGCCCTTTAAAATCTGATCAGCATTTTTGTGGTTTACCAATACAGTTTATAAGCTGTTCTCCAGTTTAATCATGGCACGTATTTACAGGAAGCAGCAACGGCTCCACTGTATGGATTTCATGATGCTGCAGCGACGCTCAAGAAACGCAGCAGGAAGCCCCAGCTGGAGGCTGCGCGTCTGCAGGCCGGGCTGCCTGCAGTGTCCTGGGCAGGGGACAACGACGGGAACAGGGAAGGACGCGCTCAGGGTCTCCTGCTCTCTGCCGTTTGCACAAATTCACTTATTTAATGTAAAGAAAAAACTCAACAACTGGAACACAAATGTTATCGCTTCGTGAATCAAGGATTTTCACTATGAACCTTTGCAAACCTGGCGCTCATGAAAATCAGAATGCAAACGTTTTCAGAGAAAACATTAAATATCTAATTCCCTCCAAAGAGTGAAATATGCTGTCTGAAAAAGAAAATACTTGTGGAGAACTTGTAAATATTCCTTCAGGCTCTCCCCAACCTTCAGTCCAAGTCGGGGCTGTCTCAGAATCAGACTCTTTGCCCTGGTCCCTGAGCCAACATGTCAGCATCCACCTGCACCACAGGAGAGGCCTTAGGCCGTCCGAACCCCTAGGATTTCCTGGGCAAAAGTGTGACCCCGAGAAAGCAAAGCCAGGAGCGCCTCACCTGGAAGAGGATCTGCAGGACGCCGTGTACGATGCACATGCGCCGCCCGAGGAAGACGAAGAAGGGCACCACCAGCTCGATGAAGTGGTTGAACAACGTCTCAAAGCGGTGAAACCACCACGGGGAGCGATGCATAAAGTAGGCTATAGGGTTGGGCACCGGCTGGGTCTGCAAGAGGAAGGAGAAGAGCTGTCACCTGGAGCTCAGCCCCTTTTCCAGCCCCTTCAACTTTTTTTCCCATGAAAAACAAAGACAGTTTTAAATCAAAGCATCTTTTAAAAAATGAGAGTTTTAACTTTCTCCTGTGTTTTCCATTATAACCCCAAAAACCCATCCAGCTGCAAGGAAACCCACTGCTAGGTAATTCCGAAGCGTTGCTCAACACCGAGCCACGCTAAATCATTCCTCGGAAGTGCTGAGCCCATCCGAGCAGCTCTGGGATAGCGGAGCCGAGGCAAAGCCTTTCCCAGGGTCAGGCAGCGGGTCGCGCGGAGCCACGAATGGAAACCAGACTTGCGCGCCGAGGAGATCCGCTTTCCGAATGTTTAAATTTGAAATAAATGTGGTGGTGGCGTTGCTTTCCAAAATCATAATTCAGGAGAGGAAAGTATAATTCCTCTAAACATACTATATTGGTTTAAGATATTTGCATGCTGGCCTGGGGACAATATTTTTCTTCTATCGGCCTGATTTTTTTTGACTGGGAAACCTTCCACCCAGTACAATATTCTACAAAGAGAGATTCTACAAATCCTGATACCTTAATGACGACAACACATAGAAATGCTGCAGTTTGAACAAAAAGGAGGCAACAATTTACCTCAGCAGTCTAACTAAAGCCTTGCGTGCAGCCTCACTAGCAGGGCCCAACACTTCCGCTGAAGGGGAAACGGGGCAAAAAAGCAGCAAAGCAGTTAAGAAATCCAAGGCGGGTTAATAATGCGCTCCCTGATACGGTGGCGTTTCCATCCTTCGCGTTTCCATCCTTCACGTCTCGGCACTGACATTACCAAGGTGGTAGCGGCAAGACAAGATGGCTGACAGGGCTCATTTCCCGCCACCGCCGCGGACGCCACGGTAACGCGGGGCCCCTTGGCGCTCGCTCTGACACACGGCGAGAAACACGGCCGATAAGGGAAAATCAATAAAAGAACAGTAAAACCGGGCCTTCTGCGTCAGCTCGGGCGCAATATAATAAACCTCCTGCCTCCCTCACACCTCCAGCAGCCGGGGAGAAACTGCCCTGCAAATGTGTTTTGAAATGAGATTGGGGAAAATTAATTCCATAATTCACGGGACAGATTTGTAACGTGTGAGTTCGGGGCGAGATTCGGTCGGGGCTGCCCGCACTGATAAATGGAGTCGCCGCGGCCAGCTCAGCGTGTTCTCTGGCTTGTATCTAGCAGGTTTTATGAGGGCTGGTAACAGATTCTAAAAATATGCACAATAAACTGTTTTTTCTCCCTAAGGGGTCGATGGTTTAATTATGTTCTTAGTGAGAACCATTAAAGTGCTAAGTACCTGAATTCTCCTAATTTACTAAACTATATGCTACTAAAACCCAACAGAAGGCTATTATACACCAGAGCAAGGGCTCTTCTCTGGGACTGTAAATGCCCCCGCTCTCTCCTCAAGTCCTTTTTCCTTATGGGCATGGCCCACGTTACACAAACTCCAATGAAGTCTTTAATCCCGCCTTAGATACCCCATCCCGGGCTAGGAAAACCTCCCGGTTCTCCTGCCTGTGCGCGTGGAAACAAACCCTGCCTTATCCTTGAGCAACCCACCGGGTTGTCCCTTCAGCACGCGGGGCTTTGGGAATAAAGATGGAGCGTAGGGAAAACTCTGTCCTCTTGGATGAGGAGGAGCTGGGAGGCATCTCAAGGTCGTTTTGTCCTTTGCCCTGGTGGATTTTACCTTTCCGTCCCCATGCAGGTGGCTTGTGTCCTCGGGCGTCCCCGTTGGGCATCTCCACAGCTCCAACTTTTGGCTCCATGAAAATCAATGCAAGCACAAAATATTCTTGGACACTCAGGATGCTGCAATTCATTTTTACTTTGAAAAGTACCTCCTGAACCACGGTCCCAAACCAGAGTGCAGATAACCATGGGAAAAATCTTGAAAAACGCCCCAGGAATAAATGATGAGAACCAAGTATTCAATCAAAATAAATGGGATTATCTTGGCCTAACGGACACTTTATTAACAGTGTGTGGGCACCCGGAGGCTCCAGCAGTCAGAGGAGAGGCCGTCCTTGGCACAAACAGGAAGGTGTGAAGAGCAGCAGTGCCCTGTCAAGGCAAATGGAAAACCACGCTGAGAATTATTATTAAATGCTCTCCTGCATGTGGCTACACCGTCCCGACGAGCACAGAGCGCAGCGTCCTGACGCACCGAGGTGCCAGCTCAGCTTCAAAGGAAAGCACTGAATTCTCTAGTGCTTCGGACCAAAAAAAATAAGAGTTTCTCCACTGCAGAGGATTATTGAATCAATGGGATTCAGAGGCTGCTTCTCAGCCAGGCTACCGCCCTTCAGATCTTGACCTTCCTCATGCAGCATCTGTACATCAAAGTCCTGCTTGCCAAAACCCGAGCTCCTGTGGCCCGGGAAGGAGGGCAGGGAGTTGACAGTCGGGTCCCTTCTCCCGCTGCCGGCACGTGGGAGGATCCGCATCGTCGATGAAGCCTCTCGGGGGGTTTCACAGACACCGACTTTTGCAAAATACCCTTCTTTGTGAAGCAGGGGAGGACGTCGAGGCCCTGCGTCCCTCGCTTGTGGGGCTCGGTGGTGGGCACATTAAGGGTGCAGCTTGCCTGGCTGATGAGCAACACAGATTTTGCATGAAGATATATATAAATATATGTGCGTGTACATATATATATATAGAGAGAGAGAGAGGCTATGATTCTGAGCAGTTATCCTATGTAAACCTCTGCTGCAGTTGCATGCAAGCATCAACATTCACACATGCATTTTTATGCATGCACACAAGTTGCAGTGTGCATGCTCCTCACATGCTTTTGTATACAACAGCTAATCCAGTTAAAAATAGCCCCTTTGAAACCTTCCCGTTATTAATGTAGTTCCAATCAAAAAAAAAAAAAAAAGTTGCATCTGTCTTAAAACACACGGAGCTGTAACGTCTAGGTGGTCACCTCTTCAGCAATGCAACATCAAAACAATTAAGTCTTGATAGATCTATCAAAATGAAAAGTCACCTATATTTCTTGCCGGGCAGAGCTTCCCTTGTCCGCTCAATAGTAATATTCAGTTCATAGAAAAACATACTGGAATCTGCCTGCTTTAAGACAGCAACCCAAGCCAAGGAGATGTGTGTTTGACTCGGTGCCAGCACGACCATAAAATGTTGGCAATTTAGTAGAGACGTAGTGCCGCGCCACTCTCCCAAAGGACCTAAATAAACTTCAGATGTAGAACATATATTTTTACTTTTTATATATATAAATCTGCTGTTTCATTTTTAACTCCTTTCCCCAGCCTTCCTCGCGTCTAAGACTTTTCAAAGCTGAAACAGGTCCCTCCTCCTGGCTGAGCGAAGCCTCAGCAATGAAAAGTTAAAAGCATGAAAAATTGGAGAAATGATTCACGTCTGGGCATTGGGTTTCTCGCGGAGCGCCGGCTGCACATGCGGCTGCAAGGGGAGAGGGGCCTGGGCGAACGTTCTGCCGTGCAGTTTTACGCCTCCCTCCGCGTTCGGAAACATCCCGCGGGATTCTCCTCGCCCTTGCTGCACTTGCGAAGTCCCCGGCGCAGTGGGGACCTTCCCGTGACGTTCAGCGAGGCCACACGTTTCACTGGGGGTACATTTCCATGGCAGTTTTGGAATTCCAGCACGTTGGGTGGGGGCACGGAGATCTGTAGCGGCACTGTTTGCTTTTCCAGCCTGCACCCTTGGTCAGAGCTCCCCTCCTCCAGTAATAAAGACCACATTTCCACGGCCCACAGAGTACCTGTTTATTGACTCTGTTCCTACATAGCATGCCTTGGAGCTGCTTGCTGTATATAGAGTTAATTGTGGATGTGTTACAGATTCACCTATTTATTCTGTACATTCTTGGAGGGGTCCAGAGCTAAAATTACACAGGGAGCTGCAGAACTGCTCAGGCTATTTATTTGTTCAAAATCCCTTCAAAATAATTAGCAGGGCCTGGAACAGACATCTCGGCTCTGGTGGGGTCAGAAGACTCCGGGCTACTGACTGTGGATTCCTTATTGCCCATGGAAGGGCCTGTTCATCGGCAGCGCCAGGACGGGACCCGTCCAGCTCGGGAGGCGCCTTGGTGACAAAGCA
Source organism: Tinamus guttatus (assembly GCF_000705375.1). The sequence continues at coordinate 85,742 of NW_010584092.1, read as the reverse complement.
GGGCTAGGGGACATCGGCCTTCATGGAGAAGCTCCGAAGAGGAGGCCGAGCTCGCACCCGAGGATGGAACCACAGGACATCCCAACTGAGGAGCCGCCAAGAGGATGAGGATGCTGGGGAGCTAATCCCAGCTCCGCAGCCACATCACCGACTCCCTTCCTGCCAAACGGCATCCCTCGGGATCTGCTCTACAAACCTGCCCATCCAAGCAGGGAGGGAAAAGGCTCCTCCACTCGCATGGAACATCCGGAGCCTCCACCGAGCCCCCCACACACAAGAGGCAGCTCCTTCATAGAATCATAGAACCACAGAATGCTCAAGGTTGAAGGGACCTCTAGAGGTCATCTAGTCCAACCCCCTGCACACGCAGGGTCACCTAGAGCACGTGGCACAGGGCTGCGTCCAAGCGGGTTTGAAGATCTCCAGAGAAGGAGACTCCACAACCTCTCTGGGCAGCCTGTTCCAGCGCTCTGGCACCCTCACTGGGAAGAAATTTTTCCTTAAGTTCCTAAGGAATTTTTGGTGTTTCAGTTTCCGGCCATTACCTCTAGTTCTGTCAGTGGCCACCACTGAAAAGAGGCCGGCCCATCCTCCTCACTGCCTCCCTTGAGGTACTTCTAGACACTGCTCAGGTCCCCTCTCAGCCTTCTCTTCTCCAGCTGAACAGGCCCAGCTCCCTCAGCCTCTCCTCATAGGGCAGATGTTCCAGGCCCCTGATCATCCTTCCCCCTTCCCACCCGAGATCCCGGCCCGCTTTTCCCCAACACCCCCCCGAGCCGGAGCCCCAGCCCGTCCCTCGGCCCCGCTCCTCTCCTCGCGCCTCCTCCGCGGCGACGGCCTGGGGCAGCGCTCGCCTTCCTCGCGCACCAATATTTTAAATTGCCATTTAAGAGCATATTGCAACCGTGATCCTTTAATTGGTCACTGTTATGGCTCTCTATTAGAGAAGACAAGTTTTTCCACACAAGGTAAGCCCTTGCGAAAGCACTGAAAATGTTTAAAACCAATCCCCAGGCCTGATATATTTATTATATATTTCTATACATATAAATAATTTCATGAAAAGGGACGTACTGAGTGGAAACTCCATTTAAAATGTGATCCCAGATGGTGGCAAAGCTCTAAAATTGCAAGGCAACATGTAAAGAAAGATTAACGACCTAAAACAGGCACAAATTTATGAGGTGAAAGCCCCTGTAATCCTGGAGAAAAATGATACCAATCGTTAGACTAGACAGCTAGAAAATACCTCTGCTTAGTTCATATGGCCTCTGCCATTTTACATTTTCTTTTCATATACGTTACTTTGGGGTTCATTTAATATTTTCTCCTGTAAGGCAGAGGTACCGCTTTGGTACATGAACGCGCTGATGGATTTGCCTGCTCCCAGTGGGTATCCTCCTTTGGCACACGGTAAATCCCACGTCGGGAAGCAGGAATCCTGTCCCGCGGATTGCTGCCCGTCCTGGAGGTGCTGGGGGCAGGTCACGCTCTCCCGAATCCTCCGGGACGATTCTCTTTTCATGCAGGAAGACAACGGAAGCAAAGGGAAGCATCGCCCAGCACGGAGCGCGGCCTCGGCACAGCACGGATCTGAGGGATGGATTCAAAGCTGGGATGGGCTTCCCGTATCCCATGCTGGCGCCTTCATCACGAGGCCGTAACGTGGCCTGAGGTTGCGGTTCTGCCTCACCAAATTCCAGCTAGACCTGCAAGCCTTGATAAATTCCTACTAAGATATTTTTCTAAGAGGATTTTCAACAAATTGGGCTTTTCTGACCAAAAGCCACCAGATCCTTCCAGCAAGGAGCCCCTGGCACGCTCTAGCTGATAACGCAGCTGTCAGCATTAGTTTTCAGAACAATCTGCAAACGGAACAGCATTAAATAAACCCGCTGCGCAGGCAGCGAGCGGCTCCGCTCCAGCAACGTCGGAACACGGGGACTATTTTGGCACGCGGGAGCGTCGGCGACGCCGCAGCGGGATGCGGGACCCGGAGCGGAGACGTGGATGCAGCGCCCAGAGGCACCGCAGGGAAAGAAAGGTCCCACTTTTCCATGCGTAGCCGCGGAGCCCTGCGCTGCGGCCGGGAGCTGCTGCCAACAGATAGAGCTGCTCGACTGCCCACGGGCCAGCGGAGCATTTAGAATCAATTTGAATTTAACTACTAAAAATACAGATCTCGGGCTGCCAAAAACAGCTGAGGCTGAACCTCCAGAGGAGAAATGGTCAGAGGAGGAGGAGGGAAAAATACCGGCGTTAAACAAGAAGACAAGCTTGCATTCAGCCCGGAGCAAGGCCGTCCGCCGCGAGCTCTCCCTGCCGAGGGCTTTTGATAAATTCTATCCAGCAGCTCCAACACGGATCCGGCCAGGATGGAGCTCAGGGAAGCTCTGGTCCCTGGATGGAGCCGCAGAGCGGCCCTGCTGCTGCAGACGCTGCGTTTTCCAGAGCCTCCGAGACCGTCGGCAGCGCCACACTGACACTCCGGAGCCGACGCAACGCTTTCCGGAAGGAAAATAACATAAATTCTAACTTTCATATTAAAACAAAACCCCCAAACTTGTTCCCAAGGGGTTTTAGATAAAAAACAGGCGGGTTTCACCGTGGGGCCCCGGGTTGAGGATCCAGCCCTGTGCACGGGGCCCTGCAATCACCATGCTCAGACATTTGCACGAGGCTGGAGGGGGGACCAGGTTGTGAGCTCGGCCACGCGCTCCCCGAGCCATAACTCAAATCCTTCCAAATAATAATAAAAACTGCACCAACTCCGAGGGTGGAAAAGAGCTGGTATCATTACGGAAATCCCATCTGATGGGTTCTTCCAAGGTGCTTTAGGTTGTAAGAACCGACAGCTCGGCCACGTTGAATTGCAATTTCCTGACGGGTCTTGCACGGATAGAGCGAAGATGCAACATCCAGTTGCCCATCCCTTAAACCAGGCGCTCAGTGATGCTCCCAGAACGGCTGCTCGAGCCCTGGAGAGGCCTCAACTCCCACAAAACCCAGGGGACGACGACCGCGGTCCCCGCGACGCAGCTCCCCTTCCAGCCGGGCCCCGTCCCGCTCCAGACGGCCCCGAAACCAAGGCCCAGAGCTCTCCTTCACCTAAAAGCACTTACAACATGGGGCAGAATCAAAGCGGTTCTCTTGTTTGCTTGAAAAAAGAAAGAAAAAAAGATCTGCCCAAGTGTCACAATCTGGAAAGCAGAGATGTTACCTTTAGCATTTAAAAATCTTTGCTAATAAAAGAGAAAAGAGGTAGTTGTTCCAAAGATGCAGCCAAAAAAACCCCATAAATCTTGGTTTTGTTTCAGGATTTTTCCCTAGCAACAAAAGATGTGGTTGGGAGGAATTTAGGACAATAAAATTAATTAATTAAGAAACCTCTTATACACAAACTCCTCACCAGAGAGCCGAGTTCAGCAGCCAGCTCCAAACTGCACCTTTCCCGTCATGCAAACAAGCCCTGCACCTTCCAGGGAGGAAATGATTCCAACCACTGTCTTTTTTCTTACTTTTTCTTAGTCAAATGGCCAATACGGGGACTCCTAGCGCCGAGGTGTCCATTTGCTAGGAAGCCACATGAACACACCCAGCGGGACTGATAGAAACATCCAACCTTTGTGCCGGTGCCAGGAAGGGGACTGGACCTCTCTGGCCATTTGGATGCACAAGTCTGTGCTAAACATCTTCTTCCCGCTCCAGGCCTTCCTTGGGTAAAAATAGTAATTTTATATGTTTTTAAGCAAAATTCAGGAGCGGAAGGTCCTTGCTAACCCTCCTGGTGCTGCAGAGGGGTCGGGAAGCGGCTCGATGGCACCGCACGTGGAGCCTCCCGCTCGTGCGATCGCCCTGTTTCCAAACCGAGCTCGCTTCCCCGCTTCTGGAGCGAAAGCAAATACATCCCGCAGACAAATAAATTCCACCCAATAAAAGCATCGCTCCCTGGTCCCCGCGGACGTAATAAGGCCCTCACACTTGTCCCCGGTTGGAGCGCTCGCAACGCCGCGGTATAAATAAGATCGCTGCCCCGTGCCAAGCGCCTCGCTCTTAATGTGGCCTTTTACCTCCTCTCCTAGCGATAAATAACGCGGCGGAGCCCGCAGCACCGGAGGGTGCCGGCGCTGGCGCCGGGCGGACCACGCGCCCGGAGCCCGTCTGCAACGGCGACGGATCCCAGCCCTTCCCGTTGCCACAGCGGCTCCCCCCAAATCTTCCCCTTTTCCTTTGCACCTCCCCCCAGATCTTTCCCTTTTTGGGTCCCCCCAAATCTTCCCCTTTTCCTTTGCACCTCCCCCCAGATCTTTCCCTTTTTGGGTCCCCCCAAATCTTCCCCTTTTCCTTTGCGCCTACCCCCAGTTCTTTCCCTTTTCGGCTCCCCCCAAATCTTCCCCTTTTCCTTTGCGCCTCCCCCCAGTTCTTTCCCTTTTCGGCTCCCCCCAAATCTTCCCCTTTTCCTTTGCGCCTCCCCCCAGTTCTTTCCCTTTTCGGCTCCCCCCAAATCTTCCCCTTTTCCTTTGCGCCTCCCCCCAGTTCTTTCCCTTTTCGGCTCCCCCCAAATCTTCCCCTTTTCCTTTGCGCCTCCCCCCAGTTCTTTCCCTTTTCGGCTCCCCCCAAATCTTCCCCTTTTCCTTTGCGCCTCCCCCCAGTTCTTTCCCTTTTCGGCTCCCCCCAAATCTTCCCCTTTTCCTTTGCGCCTCCCCCCAGTTCTTTCCCTTTTCGGCTCCCCCCAAATCTTCCCCTTTTCCTTTGCGCCTCCCCCCAGTTCTTTCCCTTTTCGGCTCCCCCCAAATCTTCCCCTTTTCCTTTGCGCCTCCCCCCAGTTCTTTCCCTTTTCGGCTCCCCCCAAATCTTCCCCTTTTCCTTTGCGCCTCCCCCCAGTTCTTTCCCTTTTCGGCTCCCCCCAAATCTTCCCCTTTTCCTTTGCGCCTCCCCCCAGTTCTTTCCCTTTTCGGCTCCCCCCAAATCTTCCCCTTTTCCTTTGCGCCTCCCCCCAGTTCTTTCCCTTTTCGGCTCCCCCCAAATCTTCCCCTTTTCCTTTGCGCCTACCCCCAGTTCTTTCCCTTTTCGGCTTCCCCCATGGCCTGGCCTGGCTCCAGGTGCTGATCAGCACCAGATTAAACCATCAAGAGAACTGATGAGCAACCACCCCGGGGCCTGCAGCTGGGCATCGTTACCGGCCCCGATGTGAGAGCAGCGCTTGGGGACGGTGAGATGGGAGGCTCTGTGGTACTCCCATGTTGTGGCACTGCTGCTCCCAGGTCACCACCAAAACGGCCGGATCCGATTCCGAACGCGGCTCGTGGGTCTGGAACCAGCCCCGGAGCGCCTGGGTGCTCCAACCTCACGGGAGGTCTCATTGCAAACAAGTTTGGAATCAATTCACAGTTAAAAGATGCCCAGCAAATAATATCAAACTGCAGATGAAACACCCTAACTAGTAAGAAGACAGAAAATATGTCTGAAAGATCCATGTCAAACTACCCATCCTGCCTGAATAATAATAAAATAGGGAAAAAATACACCAGGGTTGGCAGTACTGAGTAAGGAAGGCCTTTTTTTTTGTTGGTATGTGCTTGAATACAAATTAGGAGGAAATAAATCAACTAGAGGGAATTGACTCTCCTTGCAAATCCTCAGTTCCCCAGCACATCTGGCTGCCCCACGGCAGCCAGCGCTCAGCCACCCCATGTCCCCCGCTCCACTGCGACGTATTTATATGTATTTTAAGCAAGGATTTTAATAGGAGGATGTGATTTGGCGGGATGAGCTGCACCAGGCAGGGAGGCAGCAGCTCCTGAGAGCGGCCGCCTGCAAAAGCCACCCAGGTCCTGCGTGTGCCCGGGGAGAGGGAATGCTGAGCCGAGCCACACGTTCAGCCCGGGAGACCGCCTGCAGCTTCTTTTTATGCAGAAATGATATATTTTTAATATGTATGTAATTTATGTAAGGTATATATATTTATATGTGTTATACAATGCATGTGTTTGCATAATGCCCGGATGAAGCGAGCCGGCGGGCGCCGACGCTCTGCAACAAGGCACGTGCAAGGAGAGCGCCGCGTCCCGGCTCCGCGCTAATTCCAAGGCTTGTTCCTCAGCGCAAAAAGAGAAAAAAAAAAAGCTGGAAAACCGCCGGAGCAAGAGGAGGAGGGAAAAAATAATAACCAGCCCGACTGTATATTTCTCCTACAAATTCCATGTCCTAACGTGCCTCGCGCGCTGCCCCGGCGGCGTCCAATTTCAATAAATCCCGGCAGCGTGAGGGGCAACAGTAGCACAAGTCCTGCTCTCTTTCCATAACGCAGGCAGGTAAAATCCATGCGGAGCCCTGAACAAAATGCCCATTCTTCCCGGCGCTTGGCACGGCCACAAATGACTTTCCGCAGCTCTCCGTGCCCAAGGGCTCGGCATTAAATCCGGCGCGAGCGGCCGCTGTCCGCAAGCAGCTCGGGGAGCGCGAGAGCAGCAGGGGGATGAGCCCCCTTCTTGCATCCCCTGTCTCCCACAGGCTCCTTCTGCCCTGCGCTTTATCGCAGCGAGCCGTGGAAATCCCTGGGAAGCGGCAGAGGGGAGCAGGAAGCCCCCCAAAGACAAGGTGTAAGTTAAGGTGGGAAAGAACGACACGAAAAGGGACGCGCTGAAGTTCACGGGTTAAATCAGTGGGGAGCGATGGGGAGGATCCCTGCGGATCCCGCTGCTCCCGGCTCCTCCGCAGCCTCCGGGTGACTCGTTTCCCGCGGCCCCGGTTCGGAGCGGGGATGGAGGGAAGGAGGAGCGGGCTCTGCGCCTTTCCCAGCCCCGGCTACTTGGCAAACCTGCCCCAAATAACTCACAGAGAGGCAAACCTGCCCCAAACAACCCCTCGGCTCCTTGCTGTTATTAAGTTACCCCTTGAGCTCGCCACATAAAGCACCTCCGAGACGTTGTGCCTTGCAGAAAATATTTTAAAAAGCAGCTTCTCGCCCACGCAAGCAGCTCCGTGCGCTCAGCGCGTGCACGGGCGCCGACGCTGCTACAACCTGCGTGTTGGTGATTAAACCATTGCCAAGGCGATGCGCTAATTACAGTACCATTTACAAATAAGCAAGCCACAAACTAAAATAACAGCAGCTGCCACTCAAACATCTATAGTTCGCCACAGCCAGGAATTTTCTTCTGTATTTAGAGGAGAAAACGGCTAGAAACTGCTCAACCTGGGAGCCCTGTTAGCAACCACTTGGTCAGAGGAGAGAGAACATCTCCATTAGCTGATCCCCACTGGCTCAGCGGATCCCTGTGGATTCACATGGACAGTCCTCAGCATCTTGCAGAGCAGAGGGGAAGCTCCAGAAAGACGTGATCATCATTCCAGGCAGGAATAACGTTGATCGGGCTCAGAAACCAGGGCTCCGTGGTGACGATGCTCCACAATCCGCCGTGGTTTTTCGGGATGCCGGCGCTGCTGAGCGGCGCTCGGAGCCTCTCCCTGACCCTTCCCGGCTTCCTCCCGCTTCCTCGCTGCCAACATATGCACCAAAACCGTTCCAATACATTTGCTCAGCGTAAGCAGGACTGCGGCTGATCTTATAAAACTTAATTCTGTGAAGGCAATTCCACGTGAATAAAGAAATAAACCGGAGTTTTACAGCTAAAAATGAGAGAGGAAGAGAGGCCTCGGCGGCCTCGGCGCAGAGCAGCAGCTCTCGACACGCAGCCCCCCAGCTCATGCTCGTGCCCAACACGACCGTGCTGTTGTACCCAGGAACTCGCTGTCCAGCTCTAGGATTTTATCCCCCATCTATAAAGGAACAGCACTTTATTCCCAGCCCCACTTCCCAAGCAATTTGGGTGCCAGGAGGAGCTGGACAGGAAAGGCCTTTGCCCCAGCTGCGGGTACCCTGTGCAAGCGCTGGGTGAGATGCTGCACAAACGCAGAAAACGGCACAAACGCAAAAAACGGCACTCGAAACCCAATGGAGCCCAGCTGGGAGGCCAGCTGGGAGCAAACCCGGATCACTGCAGTTGACGAGACAATAACTTTTTCCAAAATCAGGGAACGCTGCGAACGCCGGCGCGCGGCAGCAATATCTGAATTTCACCCGCCCGCTCCTTAGTACAAAATGACAGTGCCAAAGCCCAAACGCAAAACCCCACCAAGCAGCCGGGCACAAACACCCCGAATGCAGGTCCTGCTCGTGCCGGGGCGGCTGACACGTCCCTGCGAGCACGGGGGCTCTGCTGCTCCTTGTGACACTTCTGCAGTCGTTTTCTTATCCTGCAGATGAGCAGCCCGTCCTCGCCACGGGGCACACAGCCGCTACGGGAATGGGAAGCACAGCCGATGAATAGCGGGAATTACTGAAAGGAATCCAGGAAAAACTGCCATGAGAAATGCACAAACATAAATGAAACTTCCATAGATGTTCTTAAGAAGGAAGACAAAGAACCATCCCTCATATCCAAGTATCCATAGGAATGCACTGGTATTACGAATCTGTTCACATGTATTTCTGGGGCCTGAGGACGGGGAGGCAAAAGGCTGCTCTAGAGCAATGGGAAGGCCCTGCCGGGCGCTGCCCTGTGCCTCCCGCTTCCCAGGCTCCGGAGGGAAGGGAGAGCGGCCGGAGCGGCCCGGGATGGAGGGCGCTTGGGGCACGGAGCACCAGCGAGGAGGGAGCGCGGGCGACCGCGGGCGAGGGGAAAGGGGCTCTGGTTATGGTGCAGGTTGGGGGTTGGCTCGCAGCCCGTGGCTCCAGAACGCAGCCCAACCCTCTGCAGGCTGCAATTCCAGGCTGAGCGCAGGGAGAGAGGGGAAAAGGGGCAGGGAGGATGCGGGGAGGGAGGAGATGCGAGGCCTGGGCTGCCCAGGGGCTGAGCTTCCCCAGAGGGCAGCACTGCATCCCTGCATCCC
>NW_010584092.1:58920-76202 GCF_000705375.1 Tinamus guttatus | reverse complement strand
GCTCTTGTGCCTGGCCAGCCCAGGTAGAAGCACCCACACGAGATTAATGTAGAGTGAAATTACCCAAACTGCATCCGAACGCACAGCTCCGTGCGGATGGTCCCAGTTCAAAGAATTCTCTTTGAATTATTCTGTTTTTTAGTCTTGCTTTTAGACACAAACTCTCTGCTACTTGTTACACAGGGGATTTTTCAGACGCGCTGGGAACCAGCAATAAAAGAGCAGATTGTGCCCCAGAACCGAACGCAGCCAAGCAGCCCGGCAGCAATTCCCACCCGGCAGCAATTCCCGCTCGGCAAAGCTCTGGCTGTCATGGAAGGGGTTAATCCCGGCAATGCTGGCGCTTTATTGTGTGCACAGCCCGAATCAGCTTCCACTCCAAAATGAAACACCGTGAAACCTGCGCTGCATTAAGCTTCGTGGAACTACATAATAATTTATGAACTGGACCGTGGTTTACACCACGGACAAACAATCGCGAGGCAGGAGGTCCGAGGAAGCGGGGGTTAAAGGTGATCCCGTATTACCCCAACTTCCCTTCAATAACTCAACACATGACCATTAGCCTGCTTTATCTGGCTCTATTAAGAAGAGCCGATGAAAACTTTTAATCCAATTCCAAGCAGCTCCGGGTGCTGGGTAGATATTAGCTTGTTTGTGGGGAGTGCTGGAATGAAACAAGATTTCGGGAGCTCCCTTTGCCCATTGGGACCTTAAGGAAGAGGCGACAGCGGCAGCAAAATTGGCATCGGGCGCCAGGAGCTTTCCTGCTCCGGGAGCTTCCCGCTGTGCCGGGTGCCGATGCTCATCCGCGTTATCCCGAGCTCCTTGCAGAACCTGCGCGGCTGGAGCTCGGGATGCAGCCGGCACCGGGACCTCACGACAGGGCATTTTGGGGCAAAAAAGGCCAGGATTTGAGCTCAGCCTGTCGCCGTGCTCTGCGTGGGTGAATAAGCAGGACTGAGCTGCAAATCCTGGGAGCAGGTTATTTATTTCTTGGGATCGGGTTGTTTATTTCTTGGGATCGGGTTGTTTATTTCTCTCCGCTGCAAGCAAAGCCGGAGGAATCGGCCACGCTGATGCCTGGATGAGCTGAAGCAACCGCTTAGCAAGAGCAAATTTGGGATGTTTAAGGAACTTCTAATAGAAATAAACAGCGCGGGTCTGCAGGGGTGGAAACATTGACTGACTGCCCAAGTCGGTGACAGCGAAGGCGGCGAGCGAAAGGCCCGGGAGAGATTGACCTTCCCGGCCACATCCATGACGGCCGGGATGAACGGGAGCGCGGGGGCCCCGGCGTCCGGCCAGGATCCGTCATCCCGGCGCCCCCGACGGCAGCGGCCCCGGAGCTCCAATGGCTTCGGAAGCGCTTGCGTCCCGAGGATGCAAAGGAGGCGAGCGGGAGTTTTCTCCTCCCAAGGCTCAGGACATTGACGCCTCCTCGTCCCTCAACTCTAAGTGTGACAGGAAAAACGCGGAAAATTTCCATGAGGAAATTAATAATTTTAAACTCAAGTGCTCAGGCCGGGCTCTGGCCATGAGGTGCTTCCATAAGGGCATCCCGGCCCGTCGCTGCCGTCCTTCCTGGGAAACCTTGGACACGCGGCGAGGACTCGGCCCACGTGGGTCAGTCCCTAGCACGGGAATTGCACAGGAAGGAAAAAGGGCAAGCAAAGAGTAAAGTGTGGGGCTGCAAAGTGCCCCGAGAACAGGCAGATCTATACATACAAGCATAAGTGGAAAGGCATATTTAGCTCGTGAGGAATTTTTTTCCTTAGTTTTAGCGGGATAGGGCAAAAAATGCCAAGGAGAAGCGTGGCAGAGCGCCGTGGTCCAGCCAGCTGCGGATGCGGGGGCCGGAGAGCTCCCGGGTCTCCGGGTGCCTGGCACCGGCAGCGGCGTTCCGGGAAGATGCGGAAGCCGGGACAGAGGAACAGAGGAGAAAGGATCCTATTTTCCTTCTAACATAGAAACAAAACAGCGAGTAAAGGGCTGTTCTCCTGCCACTCGGCTGGGAACAACTCTGCAGATGGGGACACAGCGCGCGGCTGTTTCGTTCCACGGCCTCAGTGTCTGCCCATCTCAACATGGACAGCAGGAGCCCATCCTTATTCCACGGGAATAACCACTCATGCATCCAGATCATGGATGTGTGGTTGTGGAAACCGGATTCCACTAAAAATCAGGGACGAATCAGCACCCTGCCCGCTGCAAACGCTCCAAGCGGACACGGCACCTCGACCAACCCACACCGGGGCCGGGGCAGGGACGCGAATCCAGCGAATCCGGAGCAGGTGGGAAGCACCAGCTAAATCAGAGCTCCTGGAACTCCACAGCCGGGCACACATAGTGTCAACGTACAATAAAGGACTTAATTAGCGGCGTCCCCGAAGCGCTCGGCGCATCCGAGCAAACGTTTCGTTGCTTCAGTCACAAGCAATTAACATATTACTCGGTAAGAGCAATCCCGGCTGGATGCAGATGTTTTCAATAATGCAAATATTTTTCCCACTTATGATAATTAAAACCACTATTTTTAATATCCTTTTTAAGAGATTTGGTAAGGATTTTGTCGCTCCACCTTAGCCCAGGCCCTGGGTGAATTTGGACGCTGCAGACTCGCTGCTGCATCGATAACGTCACCTTCAGCAGACCAAGGGGACAAAGCAGAAGGGTCCTTAATTCCGCACTGCGGATGTGCAGGGAATACCCGTGTGTCCCATCCCAGGCAAAGAAACACATGAACCTGGCGCAGCGGGACCACACACCGCAAAGCCACGGGCCCTGTCCCCAGCGCAGCGGGTATGGGGTTTATACATCGGAGTTTTGTTACGCAAGATGCGGAATTCTGCTTTTTATAGCTGATAACCCACGTCTGACCCCAAACCGGGCTCCTACGCAGAAGGGCCGTATTGCAACTCAGCTGCTTCCTCCAGGGCCTGGAGCAAAATAAATAAGCAAAATAAATAAGTAAGGACCAGGACAGGTGCCCTCCTAAATGTGAGCGCTCCACACTGATCCGATCCGCTTCTCCGGGAGAAGCAGCTTTACGGATCACTGGTGGATGCGGGAAATCAAGCGCCTTTTCCCGAGGCCAGGAACCGGAGCTGTGAAACTGCTTAATGGCAGATAAAACAGAAGAGGCAAATTAAGCAATTTCCCAGCTGTTAATAGATGGAGTCATCAAAAAGTTACAGGAGACAGACCCCATATTGAAGTCTGAGTCCTGACACTGTGTGTTAGTGAAAAACGGGTGGAATTTAAAGGTGCTGCCTTCCCATCGGATTGGGATGTGCTGGATCTGATCTCTGCCTTAGGCCTAGTCCGTAGGCCTAGGACTTCATTAAGCAGAACAGGGAGCTGTTCTTGAAGGAAACCCCCATCCCTCCTGCTCCCAGCTGCAACGGGCCGGAGCCGCCCCGTGCATCTGCCGCTCACGTTGGAGTCCTGGAATTTGGGCTCCTGGAATTTGGCGTCTGCGGTAATGAAGAAAACTGGGAAAGAGCGTCAGAATTCCCTAATCAGTGCATTAATTAATCCTTCGCTGCGGAGGCAAATGAGGCACCCTAAACCCAGAAACCACGGATTAAGCCACGGGAGCCCAAAGGAGCTGGTTCTGCTGGTGTTTTCTGCTGGAAACGCAGCAGTTCAGGGGCAGTAACTAAAGCAGCCAGGAGCGGTTCTGAAGGTCCCTCCCGAGCCCAAGCTGGGGGCTCCAGCCCTGCGCGTCGCGCTGGCCACGCTGGACAAGCGCAGCTCCCTGCAATACCATCCCAAACGGAGGATGCTCTTCCCATCACAGCACTGTTGGGAACGATTCCCTCCGAGCTGCCCTCCAAATCCCTGCTCCGTATCCTCCCTGGCCAGGTTTGTGAGACAGTCGTGCCAAACCTCACTGCCGAACGCTATAATCTCCATTGGGAACGGGGAAGCACAAGCCCCTACCAGCAGCAGCCTCTGCAGGCACCAAACTTCTCACTCTGCAAGGAGAAAACATGAAGGTGACCAAGTAGGCACCAAACCGTCTTTCAGGCCATTTAGTAGCCCAAAATCTTCCCCGGAGAAGTTGTTTGCTTTTGGAAAAAGGTCCGTGCTGCGTGAAGCAACCGTCAACGTGGGTTGCTCGAATGGTACAAAGCTTTCATTTGAGGTCTGGCTTTTATTTAAACTGCAAAGCTCAGGGGATTCTGCGGGACCACAGAAAATTATTTTGAGCAAGCAGCTGAAGTCAGGCTGCCGGCGAAGGGACAAGGGCTCGACTGTGCGCGAGCCACGCGCGCCGCTCCGACGGGCGCCCTCGGCGCGCTGACACCGGCCGCTCCATCCGCGGGCTCTTTCCAAAGCAATTTCTCATTTCTAAGGGCTGTAACGTTTTCCGCCGTGTGTTTTGGGGCCGTACCCGGCAGTGCCCGTTCCTGGCAGGGCTCCTGCTCGCGTTGGGCAGGATGAATCCAGGGATACGGCCCGGGCTGGGCTCTGGCATCCGGGAACGCTGCAAAGCTCCTCGTGCTGCTTAACCAGCTCTTCAGCTGCTTTGCACGTGCTCAAAATGCAGCAAGGTTTTGGGGGTGTTTCTTTCATATTGGAGGGTTATCAGCACACCTACACATACGATTAGATCCTTACCAAATTCCTTAAAATCAGAAGCACCGCTCAACAACAGGCTGTGCTGAGACGTCAAGGGAAAGAAAGGCACGTATGGCAAAAATCCAAGTAGGAAGCACTTCCCCCGAAATGAGAATAGCTGCAGAAATGGAAACGATCAAGCCCGGCGATGCTGGGTTTCAGACACATCTATTAATCCTAATGGGAACTGCAAAACCTAATGTTATTAGGCATGGATTAAAGGAGGACTTGCATATTGTAACGCAAAAATTAGCGTCTGCACTTTAGAAGAGTTTTGCTGCCTGTTGGAAATAAAGCAGCCCAATGCAAAGGTAAAATACGGAGATCAGGAGATTTGATGGAATCCTGCCTCATTTTGGGGCCTGCCTCGGAGCGGGGCAGCTCGGGCTGCTTCAGGACTTCCCCCTCGGGTCAGTCCATCTGCCCGCTAATCAGGTCAACGCTCCCACCTCTCTCTTCCCTTCTGCCCACAACTGCATGGAAAGCACAAATAATAATAATAAAACATAATAAAAATGTCACTAGACAAAGCAAATAAACCGTAACTACACAGCCGCTCGCTGATATTTTGTACAAACCCCTATAAAATTAACTTTTACAACTTTTACTGGCAACTTCAACCTCGGTTGAAATTATTCTCTGATTAGTGTGCCCATATATCTAAGGGCAGCCAGTGACCCTCATCCAATTACGCTGGGAAACAGCTCGCACACACCCAGGCCCTGCAATTAAAAGCGGGATAAGGCAGGGCCAGCTCCCGGGGCAGAAATGTCTCCCCTATGATTGCCAGGAATGATTTGGGACGTGGCGGCAGAGGTTGCCTCTTCTAATCCAGCCACTAAAAGCAGCCATGCACAAACTTTAACGGCCAGGGAGGGTGTTGCGGGGCTTAACCAAAAGTCAAAATAAGAAAACACGAAAAGGCACGCACGAAAAAGAAAAAATAACAAATAAAAAAACTCAGCGTGCGCATTGCTGGCTTTAATTTCCTTGGGTAAACAGCGTGTCGCAGCCGCGGCGCGGAGCGCTGCGGACGCATACCTGAAATTTAGGCTCATTACTGCGCTATGAAATATGTCTGCGATGCCAGGCTGGGCTCGGGGGGCTCCGGGCTTCCAACGGGAACCACTCTGCTGCTCCTGGAAAAACACAGGGATACCTGCGACTGCGGAGTTTAATTAGCCTGGCTGCTCGTGGTTATGCATTTTCCGATTCAAAATTCTGATTCAAAATTATATTCTAAGTAATCATACAAATGACATAAAGCAGAGTATTTTCAAGGCTCTATATTTTTGTCTCTTGCCGGCAGACTTTGCTACGCAGCTCCCATGTCCTCCCTGGAGAAGAGGCAGAACAGAAAAAGGCTGAAAATCACCATGCTGGTGACGTCCAGCCCTGCAGCAATAGCCCTGCTGATGAACGAAGGGCAAGGGGACACAGGGAGCATTGCAGAAAACGCAGTGAGTTAGTAACCGGCTTCAAAAAGCAAGTCCAAAGCGAATGCAGCCGTGGGATTTTTGCCCTCACCGTGCGGGGAACACAGGGCAGAGCATGAGCCATGGCCAGTGAATCTGGGACCCTCAACTGCCAACGGGGTCTCATGACACTGCTTTATGTAGCCCTTTTTCTTTCTTTCTTTTCCTTCTTTTTATTTTTTTTATAGCAAAAGCAGGCAAGGAGCGTGGCAGCCTCCGTAGCTTCGCGTGGCTCTGCTGATGGGCTCCATCTCCATGTGTCCTGTGTCCACCTCCGACGGATCCATCCCCACGCGAATCCCTGGCCATGAATATCCTCTGCAAACACACCAGGACTGCGCTGGCCTTACAGACAAATCGTCTCCTGTGGCACTTTAAAGCGGGGCTTAATTTTTCTGCCATTCCGGTGCAGGCACTGGAGAGGCAGCGCGGCTGGACAAGAAACAGAGGAATCAGCAACGCCGTGATGGTTTTTTTTAAAAAACTGCAAAGGGAAAACACACAGTTGTTTATATGCCACAACATGGACAGATTTACACACTACCAACCACAATAAAATAACACAAGTCTGGCCCCGGCTCTCAAAGGCGACGCGTTGCAGAGCGGCCCGCGAATGCGTCGACGGGGAACCTGGCACCGCCGCGCGGAGCCGCACGCGCCAGACGCGAATGCAGCAAAACTCCCCAAAACAGCAGGGAACCCTCTGCCACCGCCTGGCAGCAGCCGGGTCCGCATGTCCCGGGCTGGGTCCCCATGTCCCGAGCCGGGTCTGCATGTCCTGAGCCGGGTCCACATGTCCTGAGCCGGGTCCCTGTGTCCCGAGCCGGGTCCACATGTCCCAAGTCGGGTCCCCATGTCCTGAGCTGGGTCCACATGTCCTGGGCTGGGTCTGCACGTCCCGAGCTGGGTCTGCATGTCCTGAGCTGGGTCCCCATGTCCCAAGTCGGGACCCCATGTCCTGAGCTGGGTCCACATGTCCCGGGCTGGGTCTGCACGTCCCGAGCTGGGTCTGCATGTCCTGAGCTGGGTCTGCATGTCCTGAGCCCGGTCCCTATGTCCTGAGCCGGGTCCCCATGTCCCGAGCTGGGTCCGCATGTCCCGAGACAGGTCCACATGTCCTGAGCTGGGTCCCTATGTCCTGAGCCGGGTCCACATGTCCCAAGACAGGTCCACATGTCCTGGGCCGGGTCCACATGTCCGGAGCCGGGTCCACTCTGTTCCCTAGCAGGGCAGATGCTCGAGTGACACCACGGGACCCCGTGCTGCGCCCGCAGCTCTAATCACTTCCATTCCATAAAGAGAAGTCTTGGGTCCTTACGGAATAAAGAGATCCCTGTGCAGCCCCCAACCAACGTCTTTAAAGGTGAGCGACTCGAGGCATGTTGGGCTGTGGCCTTTCTGCCCACGGACTGCCTTGAATGAAGAGATCAAACGGAGGATCCTCCCTGCAAGGCACCCAAATGCGAGCGCATTCCCAAGCAAACTCCAAAGGCTGCAGCCGGGTTCTCCCGAAGCTGCCCGAAGTCGGCAGCAGCTCCCCGTGCCCGGGACCAAACCCGGGAGCCTCGCGAGCTGCTCCGGCCTGCGGAAGGAGGAGATAAAGGATTGAATTTCTGCTAAATCTGCAGCAATAGAATTAAATTCAAACTCCAAGGGAAGGGAATAAGAAGCCCGATACATAATTGTTTCGTAAAATTTGTGTTTAATTTACTTGAGACGGGCCATTTTATAGTTTATCGAAAACAGCTGGTGTCATACACATCCAGTCATGGTCCTGTAACGTGGATACAATTTATCCCATGAAATCTGTAAACGAAACAAGACAAAGCTCCCAATATATTTTATAATAAATTCTTTCAGCAGGTAAAACTGACTCCTGAAGCGGGTTTTCTTAATGGACTGCAACGAAGAGGGAGCGAGCCAAGAGCCCGGCTGTGCCCCAGGCCAGCAACCCCTCGAACACGGGAGGATGTTGAACGGGGAATAAAGCACCGCGCACGGATACCCCCCAACTGCTTTTCCTCCTTTTTTCCCATTGCAGCCCAGCCTGGATCTCTGGGTGTTTTTCCGGACTGCTTCCAAGGAGAAGGGAACACGGCCGTTCCCCATCATGGAGATGAACCTCCGGAAGGGCCCCCTAGACCTGGGACTCCGAGAGCTGGAAAAGCCCCAGGGAAACAGGCACAAATTCCCGGCTTGGGGCCTCGGTCCTGGCAGCGGCGGGGCCGGGGGCAGAGCGGCCTGGGCCGTTTTGCAGCCGCCTTCCCTCAAATCCAACTTCTGCGGGAAGGGCTGGAGGGAGGCGCGGGGCCGCGCAGCCCCGGGGGGCCCTAACCCGGCTCCGGAGCGCACGGATGCAATTCCCATAAAAACAGCATGTTGTGCAGCCCACTTAAACCAAATATGAAAACACCTATTAGGGGTCCACGGGGGTTCATTTTTCCTGGTGTGAAAAGTCCTGGAAAAGAGGCCAGGGGCTGCTACTGTGCATGGGCGCGGGAGCGACGTGGACACCCGTGTCCGCCGGAGCCGGATTGAGAGTCGGAGCGGAGGCAGCTCAGGGATGTTACAGGGAAGCTATAGGGGGATGTTATAGGGGGAAAGGCAGGACACGGTGTCCCGCATTTCTGGGGACCTCAGCGCGGGGCTCCCGTCCCCGAAACGCGGGGCTGGGCCGGGTCCCCCCGCTGCAGCCCGAGAGGCTGGCTGCACCCCCAGTTTGGGTAATGACCCACCCAGCAGGACACAGGGCTAACGAGGCCCAAACGCGGCACAGATCCGATCCCAGCGCGGGCCGAGGGCCGCCCCTGCGGCATTCCCGGGGTTTTCGGGGGCCGTCCGCGGTGCCGCATCCTCGCGCGCTCACAGAGCCGCCTTTGTTCCGCGCGGAGCCGCGGGGAGCCCCGGCGCTCCGTGTAAACCGACCTGCGAGGGCCAGAGACGCACGCAGAAATTCCGGAGCGTTCTCCTACAAAAAGAAAAAAAAAAAAAAACCAGCCCAAACAGCTCCCGTCTAGGTGACATATAAGATTTCTTAGAGGGGAAACATTAGAACGGAGGAGAGGGCAGTAACATCTCGGCCAGCAAATTAAACCCACACCGCGCTCGACGGTGGCATCGGCGATGCTGCTAAAACCCCGCGGTTTTGCCCCGGGAAAGGGCTCCCGGAGCGACGGGGCGGGAGGGTTTCAGAGCTGCTGCAAGTGTCTCCGAGAGCGGCTGGAGGCAAATCCCATCCAAGCGGCTCGGGCTGCGACGGGAAATCCATGGATAAGCCCCCTTTCCGCGGCGCCAGCTCGTCCCGCTCCCGCCTGCTCTTCGCTGCTCTGCCACGAGCTCCTGTCCTTGCTGCGGGGAGGAACAAGGCCCAGTGCTTCATGCACTGGAGAGGTGAGGACACCGGGGAGGACCGAGCGCTGCACAACACCCCTGAGAGCACCCAGGCTTCACTCCAGCCTCCAGGAGCTCCTTTACTTGAGCAGCAAAAATCCCCCGTGTCTTTTACCACCTGGCAGCAGCCTCTTCCTTCACCTACCTCTTCTGTCCCACAAACTAGGAGATATCAGCTACCAACGCCAAAAGCCCTTTCCATTTGCAAAAGATGTGCAGTTAGTGGCATAACACGCTGCACATGGTTTCCACCGCTGTGCAGGACCTCGCTCCATCCTCCCTGGGAGCTGCCCTCACCTCTGAGCTTCATCCGCTCATCGCAGCGATGAAGAAAAGGAGGGGTTTGATGCCAATGACACCGCAGAGACTTCCAGAAGCGACGAAGCCACAAGCGATAAAGCAAGGCTCCGATATTTAAGGAGCTTTAATGTTATTTAACGGCCACATTTGCTAACTCCTGGTGGCCTTTGCATCCCCCGTGGTAATCGGCTAATGAGCATCTTCTGGTAGTGCAATCGGGTCACGGGCGGTGATGCTGCCTATTTGGCACGGATAACTGCAGAAGGGAGGTATGAAAAGCCCTGCTAGGTCCAGCAAGTGACTGGGAAAACACAGAGCAGGAGCAGTATTACTGAAATTACACAGAGAGATACCAATCATCAAATATTTTCCAAAAATGGAAAACCTTAATGGAGGGAAAACTGCCTTTGGAGGCTGCACTTCTAACTTTGGGGAGCTGATTCTTACTAAACTTCTCACAAAAATTCTAATGATCACAAATTCACAGACCACAGTGAAATTCAGCTTAGTGGTTTAGAGAATTCAAGGATTATCCTTTTGGTAACTTTGTGCACGCAGATTTCCAGGAAGCAGCGGGATTGACCGGATTGGACCGAGGTCTCACTGCAGCAACCCCTGCAGCAACTGGGACAAGAGCTGTGGGACGGAGTCACAAATGACAGCACCCGAAAGCAAGGCCAGTGCATGCAGCCAAGGGGCAAGGATTCGGAAAGGACCCTCATGTGAGCCCTAATCCCAGGAAGCTGCAAAGCAGAGTTTCTCTGTGTGTAATAAAGCCATAGTTCAATTAGGAAAGTCAGGTTTGACCGGCTTGGAGAGAACCACCCTTTGATAACTACACGCTACCTTATTCTTCCACTTCTTTTGGCAAGGAGAAGAGGCTAGTGCAGTTTTCTTTGGCTCCCGCTCTCTCCTGGCAATCCCTCATGCACCGAGATAGTTCCGGATCAGTGTTCAGAGAGGAAAAGGCCCTGGAACCTCTGTCCATCAGTTGTGTTCAGCGCCAGCCCGGGAGCGAGGCAGGACCGAAGCGGAGATGGGACTCGGAGATCTCGGCGCTGCGCAGGGGCTGCTGCTCCAGAGTCCTGGAATTGTTCCTCACGGCCACTCGCACCGGCTCTGAGTGTGGCAGCAATGCTAAAAGAGTCGTTAATGAATAGCACAATGAATAGCAAAAAACATTCCCGGTCTGTTCTTGCTCATGTTTGCCTCCAACATCTGCGCTGGGGTTCCTGGCCGTTTGGCCCGAGGTAGAGCAGGACAATGTTTCACATCATCTGCCAAATTTGATATTGAAAGGCTCCTAAAATTGCAATTAACTCCCTGAATTAAAATATTTCGCTTATTTGCCTCGAGGCCAAGGGTAACACATTCAAACAGATTTCCATTGTGGGCTGCCTGCAAACTGTTCATTGCGACGCTCGCCTTAAGGCCCTACCACTCACAACTCCTGTTGCGCAGCGCGCGTGGGCCACCTCCTGCACAGGAGGCTATTTCTGCTCCTTAGACAGATGACAGGAGATTTTACGGCACACGATGAGGATGGTTGCGAGGCCCTGGAGCTGGCAGCAAGCGTACGGCCCCCGCGTGGACGCGATGCCCCGCGGCGGGCGGTAGAGCCAACCGCACGTTGAGTTCCACTCAACGCCGCTCCGGGCGGGATTCTTTGCCCAGCAGAACGGGAACAGCTCCGGCATCGCCGGCTCACGGCTCCGCTCCGTGAGGACTGGGATGACCCACGGCTTAAAAACACATTAATCCTCCTAGGAAGCACGGGGGTGGCCGCAGCTCAGCAAGGCGGCCGAGGGCTCGGAGCCGCGGCGCAGGGAACCCACAACGGACACCAGATGTTAGCGGGTTCCTATGGAAGGACAGGTCGGAGCGCGGCTCTGGGAAGGGAAAATCCCGCTCCCGGCTGGTCCGTTTTGGTTCCCGCTCCTCGGGAAAGCCCAGCTCTGCCGATCCCGGTGTCCGCATCCGCGCGGGAGCTCCGGGCACGCGCTGCCAGCTTGGGACATTGAACTCGAGCATTGACTGCAGAGCCCCGCAATCTTGTGTTACATTAAAATGGATCCAACGTGACAGTTCGAAATTCAATATTGTCTCAGTCTCATTGGACGGGATCCAGTTCAATCCTGTCAAATGTCTTGATTAATGCTGGGGCAATAAAACCGCTTTTAGCCATCAGGACATGCAGGCTGAGAGGGAAAAGGAAGAATACGATCCCTGGAAAATAGAGATAAGTGAATTCATAACTATGAGCACGATAAACGCCACTTTTAGTACAAATATTCCCATCATGCTTGCAAGAACAACTACTCACACGCTGTGCCTTTCTGTAAGGCTGATCAAGGAGGCAACAGCTCCTAAACGCCTTGTGCAGTCCAACCTTTCAGACTAGAATGTGACAAAACAGGGTTATGCAAAAGGTTGAGCTCTATCTCCTGCATTGACAGCAGGGGGATTAGAAGAGGGAAAACTCACGTTTTGTACCCAGGTTGGATGGGTGCAAGAGTCACCTCCATGGAAATCACCACACGAGGGGCAAGGAGCGAGTCCGGGCTGCAGAAGGGAACACTCCTAAAGCACTTCTGTCTCCACAGTGGAATTCCGTGGCTTAAATTAATTTAAAAAAGTAGGATTTTGCTGTGTTTCAAGCCAATGGGAAAAAACCAGCATCGTTTTTATCTAACTTTCCTCACAGAAGCAGCTTTTGCATAGCAGCCCAAATGACAGATGAAGGTGTGATTCCGTATGTAAGAGGAAAAGGCAGCAATGCTAAACGCTCAGCTGCCTTGATCCTGTCACAATGTTAATAGAATGAGACAAAAAACAGTAGGTTTAAGGATCTGTCGAGTTTAGGGGGTTAAAAGAGCTAATTCACATCAAGTTACCCTCCTGGCATTTATGTTTAGTACATACCAAAAAAGATAAGCAAATTATATTACATTATATGTAATTACAGAAGCTCCTAATTACATATCACAATTTTTAGGCAGCCTAGCAAATGCAATGCTTTCCAGAACGGCAATTCCTGAAGTGGATAGTAAATCAGCTTTTGCTTGCCACTGATTTGAAACTTTAACCTATAAATTAAATTAATAAGAGACAAAGGCTTCTTTTGTGCATTTGCAAGTCTGTAGGATTTTACAAATAATAGGACTGGAAAGTGATTTATATTCGAGGATTAAAGGTCAGTTTGGCGCACACGACTTCGGAGCAAAACACGGCAGCGCAGAGCTCGGTTAACCCCTTCCTGCACCAGCAGCGCCTGCGACGAGCAAAGGGAAGGGTGCAAGGCAAAAATAAAATAAAATAAGACGTCCTGGACAAATAAACGGATTTTTTCCACATTCATTGCAGGATGGGAAATGTGTATAGTAAGTATATAAGGGAATTGCCCCCAGGTGACCGAGGGGATATTACCTGCATGTTACAACTCAAATCAACGGCGTGCTCAGCACAGGGAGCCTGAGAAATGTGCAGGCAATTGCATGGGAACGGCATAAATCAAAACCCTCAGGTGGCTCAAACCAAAAAGCTAAAGCAAGGGAAGCTAAAGTGAATGTTAAAAGCAAAAGAAGGGGCTCTATCACTTTATGAAATTCTGCCTATGGTTGGGCACTTTTCCAACATTTCTTTAAAAAATAATACTTAATGCTGAATTAAAACCCTTTGATAAACAAATATATAAATAACACGGTGCTAAAGGAACAAGTGCAAAAGCTTCTTATGGTATTCCCATAAGAAAATCCTAGTGAAAGAAGAGAGGAAGCAACACACACAAACACATCCACCAAAGGGAATGCACTTTTTTGAAGTTTTCTGTATCTGTTATTTTTTTAGGCTACAAATTTAATATTTCGCTTATTAAATTAGGACTGATTTATCTCCCTATTACGTGAAAATTCATTAAAGTATTTAACACGTTTAATAGTCCAAGAAAGAGATGAAACAGTAGCATGTTTTCATAATCCAACAAAATTGTAATCTGATCTCCAAAGAAGAAAGCAGCAGCTTGTAAACAAATGCCCTATTTGTTTAAACTCCATCTGCAATTAAAAGCATGTCCACGCTTTGCTCTCCCTGCAAAGGCAGATGGCAGGGACGCAGACAATTTCTCCGATAATTTAATTGTATTTTGGAGCTGAAATTCGGCACTCGGCAGCTGACGCCCGCTGAGCTGCACGCGCTCCATTTCGGTTTCACCGAGAGCCCCGGACCTGGCCGCAACGTTGGGGCACATCGGGAAGCTGGACCTGCATCCCGAGGGGCTCCGGAGCAGGGGCTGATGCCCCCGGGCCCAGGAAGGGCGGCAGGGTGGGAATGTCCCTCCCCAGCCCGCCGTGTTGCCAGTGCCCGTGCAAGGCAGTAAATCCCTGGAGTCACTGTTTCTTTGGAGACACCTTCCCAACAACACGAGCCCCTGGGGCAGGTGTCCCTGTGCAAGGAGCCCTGGGTGAAGGTGCCGGGCCCGTCCGGCGAGGCCATCCCGGCAGCTCCCCGTGTCCCGGGGAGGCTGGTGCTCACGTCCAAGGGACACGGCGGAGCGGGGAGGGACCCGCTGGGAAGCCCCGCGGCGCAAGGAGGAGGCGGAGAGGAGATGCTGATACCCCCGGGCAGCGCCGAGGGGCCTGGGTGGTCCTAGAGGAGCCTCGAACAGTGGGCGAGTGTAACGAAGAGGCGAAACCCAATCGTCGTACAGGAAGCTTTCACCAGGCTTAAAACAAATCCTTAAGAAAAACAGAAAGGAATCCAGGAAGAGGAATTGTGTTACCGCTGAAAACGCTATTGGCACATTACCAATGCGCCGCGGCGGTGAGTGACGGCCCCGCGCCCCGGCCAGCGCCGCCGAGCGCTCCCGTCCTCCCGGGGGACGTCGCCACTGGCCTCGGGCAGGTTGCTCCTGTCTCGTGCTAATATTGCTGGAAATGAAGCCCAAACTGGAGCACCTGGGGGGCCGCGGGGTGACCCAGGTGGCCGTCACCGGTTTGGCTCGTGCCCATGTGCAACGTCCCTGCTCGCGCTGGCCCGGCTCGTTTTGCTGCAGGTGCTTCTGGTGGCGCCGCGCAGAGGAAGAGGCAAGGCCTGAACGGAGCCAGAGGGAAAGGCAAAGCCGCCCGGATCCGTGGATTTTGCGGGGGGAGCTGCAGCTGTGAGGGAGCATCCGCTGCCTCCCCGGCGCACGGAGCTGCCACGGCCCCGCACGGAGCGGAAACCCGGCTCAAATCCAGCGTTACCAGTCACCTTCATCCTTTGGAGCATCCCTCGACGTTCCCTTTGGCGCTTCCAGGGACCCCCAGGCTCCCTCAAGGAGCACTGCCCACCTGCACCCGGGAAAACGAGGCCTCCTTCCTAGCAGCTCAGCTGGAATTTACAGCCCCTGGATCTCTCATTGTGCTCAGGAAACCCATGCCAGCAAGCGAGACCTGTGCGAACCAGGCAGCACCTCATGCCCCTGCCCTCCCAAACGCTTCCCAGCACTAATTTCACCCTGCAAAGCTTCCCTCCCTCTCCATTTTAAGCAACCTGTGCATTTACCTATTATTAGAATAATAAAGCCCAGCTCAAAGCTAGGAATACCAAAAATTTCCAGCAAAACCTCATTCCACCACATCTTGAGCTCAATATAGAGCACCTGGGACTCATCTGAAAACCTGTCTTAGATAGAGACCTTCATGCAGCAGCCTGATACAAAATCCAGATCCAGCGCAATAAGCTTTTGATGTCGTGTTGACATTTATCTGCCAATATTATTGCTTTGTGCACTTACCTTATGATGGATCTTGTTACTTAACTGATCGCAGGCGAGGTCAAGCTTAGCCCTTCTTGCAGCGCTAGCACTGACATCATGCAAATCACCAAAACCCAGAAGAAAGCACCTAATCCCTAGCTTCAAATCCCCACTAAATGGCCCTTCAATATGTGTGAACGGGGACAACTGGTTTTTCATTTATGCCTCAGAAAAGGTCATTTTTCCAGACTTATGACCAACTGCAAAAAGCACAAGTTGAACACAAGCACCATCTTCCTCCGGGTATCCATCTTAATTCAAAGAACAGTTGGTTGGTGTTTTTACAGCAACAGGTGAAAACAAATCTCAGTTGTGGTCCACCACGAGCAGAACCCAGTTTGCTCAGCGTCACTCTTGCTTCTTACCCCCAAATCTCCTTCCAGGTGAAAGCCAGGCTGCAGAACGGTCCTTCCCGCCACGCTGCTCCTCTGCAACCCCATTTTTGGGAGCAGTGCTGGCCCCTTGCCAAGACAAAACCCCACGTGTCCTCCGCTTCAAAGATCACCTGGAATATTTCACTTTGCTTTCTGAGGCTCCAGCTGAACGTGAAGCTCCTTTGTCACCTCCTTCCTCCCGCTAAGAAGTCCAAAATGTCCCTCTTCTGCCAAGCCATGGGTTTCCAGCTCGGTTTAGTGTCACTGGCACATGAAGGCCCAAAGGGAAGGGCCGGGATGAGGAGGCGGCTGCATCGTCCTGGGATCGGTGAAACCGCCCCGCGACACCCGCTCCGCTGGGATTCACCTTTGGAATTCCTTTGGAATGGAGGAAATTCTGGAAAGCGCCAACGACGGTAAATTCATGATGCTACACAAATATTGCAGAACGTGCTACTAAAATGCAGATCTCCAAAATGCTTTGCATGGCATTCTCAAACATGTTTTAAATAATGTCATTTTCTTTCTAATTCATCACCTTTTGCCTCGCCCTAATTTGCAACTATAAAACATTGAGCAAGAGCTCCAGCTTCCTGGTTCTAAGTGTGCGGGATCATTTCTGCTACCAGCGACAAAACTTTGCTGGGAAATAGCCTATCCTGAGACATCAGGTATGAGAAAAGCAGATCGTTTTCTCATGTACTTAAATTAGTTGCTAGATAAGGAGTATTTGAATACTTTTTGTTTCCCAACAGGTTGGATAAGGGTAGATGAAAAGTCTAGCAGGCTCTAATAGGTGAACAGAGGTGAGAAAAGCAATCGAGAGGCATTTAGAGAGCGGTGAAAGCCTCCTCATCCTCCCCGCTACCCGCAGGGCTCCCCATCAGCAAGCCCATCATTAGGCTCAAGAGTTCCGTGCTTGGACAGCGAGACCTGCGACGCGCTCGGCGGGGCGGCCGCTATTTAAGAAAACGACTTCTGCAGTAATTAGCGACGCTTTGTTCAAATGGGACGTGGTGGCCCCTGTGGCCGCGGTGGCACACGGGGGGACGGAGCGTTTCGCCTGTGGCACTGGCGAATTCGGAAGACTGAAGGTTCAGCTGGTTGGTGACCGCTGTCCGGTTCAGTCACTCGGGGTGTTCTGCCCACCCTGAGCATCCGCGGGCACCTCCATGGAGGGGAAACAAATCCCAGATCCCTCTTCCGACCCTGCCGAGCGCTTTGCTGCTGCTTTCTGTTCCTTTTAACGCCCTCTGCACCGTGTTCGCATGAGCAGCCCGTCCGCCTGCCACCGCCCGCCGCAACCCTCCCGCGGGCACCGAC
>NW_010584092.1:46370-58758 GCF_000705375.1 Tinamus guttatus | reverse complement strand
CCAAGCAGCCCCCGGCCGCCGGCCGCGAGCGGCACCGTCGGACGAGCCCCGCGCTGGCTCGGGGACACGGAGGCCATGGGACCGGGCAGGAGGTTCCCTTTCCAACCGCCCAGGATCATCCTGGAACACCAGGATCAACCCCACGGTGCTGGCGGCCCCGGCGCGGGGCTCGCACGGAGGCTCCCTTTGGAGCAGAGCTCGCTCCGGGCCCCAGCATCGCGGCCGGGCGGAGCGGGAAGAGGCTCCCGGGAGCCTCCTGCTTCCTGCAGGATCCGGCGGAGCGTTTGTGCCCTCGCTGCCCGGTGGGTTCCGCGCTGCAAGGACGTGTCTAGGCTCTTTCTCCCTTCTCCTCCACACTTCCCGAGTCCATCACGGGGAGCAGAGGAGCAGCAGGGTGGTAGGAAAATTCCTTTCCTGTGTAACCCTGCATTCTGCCATTTCCCTCTCCAAATTACAGTGTTACAGGTCGTAAGTCCTCTAAGCAGAGGTTCTTCAGTCGAAGATCTCCATAGAGGCTGGAATTAAGGCCCTACACATACGAGGGGAAGAGGGGAGGAAAAACACGCTCCGTCTAATTACCCGAGCCGTAACAACACTTCACGATTCCATGCAATATTCCCAACAAAAGCAGCCATGCTCTTTTCCACCGGGTTGTTTGCACGGGCTCATCCCGCGGGCACGAGGTTTTCTCACCGTCCCGCACCCCGACGGAGCAGGGACGGGGCTGCCCAACGCCCCATGGGCAGGTGAACTGCGGCCTCTCGTCTGCTGCCGCCAGCCCCTTTCATTTTCCCTTTATTGCAGCCTCTTTGGGGCGGATTAAAATAATGGATATTGATAACGCAATCTGCCCCGTGTCCCTGTTCCTAATTACTTTCGCAGGCCGGGGATCCTGCGCTGGGGATATGATAGGAATGGTCTTCATTAGCCTTCTGGGCTGCAGAACGGATTCTGGTTTTGATTTGAAATCTTTGGGATTAGGCCGGCCGAGCGCTGCGGGTCGGGGTCAGCGGCGGAGCCGGGGCGGCTCCGGCTGCTTTTTCCCTGCCCGTGGCGAAGATGAAGCGGGAGCCTCTGCGCGGGGACTACCAGCAGCAGCACGAGGGCCTTCGCAGCTGCGGCCGGGCTCGGGGGCAGCAGGAGCCGGGAGCTGCCACGGGGCAAAAGGAAACAGAAAAGGAGCATCAAAATCAAAACGGGAGATGCTGCTTTGCAGACCAGCAAAATTCTGCTTCGAAAAGAAGAACCACAGAACTGGGTCACGGGAGTGAAAGGTAAAGGCTCCAGCGTCTGGGAAGCTGCTGTGATTTTCCTCTGTTGGAAACAGAAATCCCAATCCTACAACAGGATGGGTCCTTGGCACGCACATGGATTTCTCTTTGCACCACGGTGGAAAGGAAGAGATGCTGCAACCGCTTCCCCTGCTCCCAGTAAAAGGCAATCCGTGGGTAACACCTTGGAACACGTTCCCAAGGTCAGGGGAGTCGGGCGCTGGCAGGTTTAACTGCAGGGGGGAAATGGTTTCCAGACCCAAAAAAGGTCTGTGGAGAACCGCACGCCACGGGACATGTGGGGGGATCAGCAGCACGGGCTCCGCATCAGCAGCATGGGCTCTGCACCGGGACACGGGGCTCCACACCGGGACACGCTGCGGGCTCCGCACCGGGACCTCACAGTGTCTTTTTCTTTTTTGGAAACCCCCCCACTGCTCATATTAAATTCCAATGCTAAAATACAGGTATAGGAACACAGAGGAGAGGCTGAGCTCCCTCTCCTTGTAACCCACGAGACAACACTCAGAGCCAGCACAAAAAATGCAGTTTATAATCAGAACATAACGAAACCATCGAAGCAGGTGTCAAGAAGAGAAAAACGTGTAATTCTGAACGGCGAGCGGTTCGCGTGCTGCTTCCTGCCTGCACCGAGACGCTCCTCCTGCCCACGTGCCCGTGTTTGGGAGCTGCAAGCAGAAAGTGCCCAGCACGCTGCTACGGACAGGGCCTCTCCTGTCCCTCTCGCACCGTTGGGAAAAAGGGAGCTCTTGGGGGAGCTCAGGTTTGCTCCTGATTCCATCCATCATCGATGGAGGAAGAGGAGAGAAATTGGTCTCCAAAGAGCAAGGATGGGAAAAGCAGCGTCACTGCATTGCACGTGGACACGGATGGGGTTGCCAGAGGCAGAAGGCAACGATAAGGAATGAACAACAGGGACAACTGGTTCATGGAGGGAAGAGCTGAGGGAGAGGTGGTCGAGCGACGTCGGTGCTGCTGTGCGGATCTCTTACCTCGTAGTGATAGTCCATGCAGGTCAGCTCTCTCCAGCAGCGATCTCCTCGTATTTTAATCAATCCCTGAAAAATAAATAAAAAAAAAATGCGGTCACAAACATTTCATTTCCTTTAAATACCAAGTTACATCGCAAGATGTCAAACTGCTTAAACTACAGGGACTTATCCAGCAACAGAGAACCCCAGCGGCTGAACAAGCAGCACCTTCGAATCCCTGGCACGTCTGTGCCCGGGGTCCCTCCACCGTCCTGTGGGGACACGGAGAAACCGGAGGGCCCTGACAGGGCCCTGCACAACCCGCTCCCTTGGGGCTGGTTTAGGACAGAATGACTTTGTGGACATGAAACCCGGGTCGGACGCTGCAGGACGCTGCGATGGGGCTGGCAGCACAGCAAGAGGTGCCGCTTCCCGTGGAAACGGATCCCTGCGAGACCCGAGCCTGGTGTGAGGAGCTGATCCAGCATCTCCGGAGTGGAGGGGCTCAGGGAGAGACCATGAAGGGGCCGGAGTGGAAGGTGGTGGCTACAGATTGGGGACCCGGTCCATGACTGCGCTGAAAAGTGAATTTCCAGACCCAAATCTCTCCCTCTGGCAGAGCTGCCTCTCCGGGAGAGGCTGACAGGGTCGGACGCTGCAGGACGCTGCGATGAGGCTGACACGAAGACGAGCCCCGAGCTGGCTAGAGATGCAATCAAAGTAATTAGAGAAACAAAAGAGGAGAAGGGGAAGGAAGCTGACAGATTTAAACCCGATGAATACACTAATGACAGGTCTGCTCTACCTTAGGTTAGAGGTTGGCAATGAAATGAGCAGGTATCGGAGGCTGCTCTGCATTGATATTTCAGGGCAACAAGAGGGTGAAATTTCCAAATCAGTGGGTCCATTCCAGGGCTGGCAGTAATATTGGGATTAAATTTCTTTGCCTCGGTGATGAAGACTAGAAAGGAATCAGTCGTCCAGAGCAGGAAGGACACCTGGGCAGGGATGAGCGTGTCGCAGGAAGCGGCGCAATCAAGGCGGCCGGCCCCGAGGGATGCAGCTCCCTTTGATGTGCGATAAAGGCCTCTGATTAGGATCACAATATCCCAAATTGAGGAAAGCTTCACTAGTCAAAAGGTTGAGCCCCGCTCTATCATCTGCATACAATTAGGGGATATTTGCCTACCTTCTGACATGGCCCCTAATTATCATGTTCCTGCTTTCTTTAGTGGAAAAAGAGCTGGAGTTTCTTTAAGGATCCGCTGCTGGCTGCGCTGGGAGCATCCTCAAGCCTTTGGCATTTGCAATAGGAGACGTTTTCCAGGAAAGACCAGAGATGTTTCAGCACCAAAATCTGGGGGACCACGACACTAGGGTCTCTCCTGACCTTTCAGTTCATCCCCGTTGTTTAACACTCCTCATTTACAGCATTATGAGCAGCTTCGGGGACTCAAGAAAATAGCAGGTTCTAGGGAGTTAAAGCCCTGTCCAGAGCTCCAAAGCACCCCAAAAAACCCTCCTCCAGCAAGAGGGAAGCCACAAAGGTTCGGGTGGCCCCCCATCAGCATATTGGGAAAACAAGAGAGAAAATAAACCCCAGGCTGCACCTCTCCATGGGGAGACCCAGCACCAGCACGGCAGACCCTGCTCCTCTCCTCGGGGAGCTCCAGGAATGGGGCCGTGTTGTCCCCGGGACCAGGGATCTGCTCAAACACCAACATCACGCAGCTCCCAGCCCTCCGGACCGGCCTCCGTGGAGCATTGAAGAGCATTAACTGCTCCGTGCGGGAAAGAGCCCAACGGGAGGGAGCGTGGAGCGCTGGGAAGCCGTGACTAATACGTAGGTGGTCAGTTGGGAACATTATTCACCGTCCCTCCTAATGCAAGATGCAACTCGATGAAAGCCTCAAGTAGCTGGTTGAGAAAGAAGCACAAGGAGATGCTTTCCCACACAACAAATAATCTACCCCGTGGAAGCCAAAAGCACAAACGGGCTCCAAAGGAATGAAATTCCCAGAGGACTTCCAGGAGGGTAGCTCCTGAGCACAGCCTGGAACGTCCCCGAGGCGCCGGCTGTGGGAGCAGCGCGGTGTTTTACAGCCCTTCCTAAACATCTGCTAACGGCTGCTACTCGAGACAACAGAAATTAACAGATTTTAATACACAAAGATGCACTAAAGCAGTTATGGGGTTATTTGGCACATAAATTAATAAGAAATAGGCAGCAACCCACCTGGTGCACCTAAGTCTTCACCAGATGATGGTTAGATATGTTTGTCTCTGTGAATATGGGTGACCCGGTAGCCTTCGGTGGGGCTATTCAGAGCCTTAAATTATATTTGTTATCAGGCACCTTGCTAAGTTAAAGCAGATTTTACCCATCTGCTCTTCCAAACTACTTTTCCTCTTTTTTTTTTTCCACTAGTACAAAACCCAACTACTTTTCATTCCAAGGTCAGTCGAAGAGGACAGTGAACAGAAACTATTAAACGCTTTCAGAATCAGTGAGTCCAGATAATTTACAGTGGTAATTTTTAGCCAAGTAGGAACCTGAAGAAGCTGGTACAGGAAAAACCCGGTGTAGTCACAGGGTGTCTCATACAGCAAGAGCTGCAGGGCGGCTCTAAGAACGTGGGAAACGCTCGGTAGCGAGAGCCCTGCTTTGCAGGGAGGATTAAAGCGAGGACAACAACAACGCACAGACCCCTGTCCTGGTTCTGCCCAGTGGACCCATCAGCACCGCCACCAAGAGCGGGTCCAAAAGGGCCACACGAAGCACGAGGGCGGCCAAAGGGCTCCCGTTGGGGTAGAAACCGGCGCAGCGGCCCGGAGAGGAGGCAGGGACAAGACAGGGCCCTGTCATCAGCCGCGGTTCCCGCTGCCCCGGGACCGTTTCTAGAGTTACCGGATGCGCCGATAGCATCGCGCGGATGCGCCGGCCCTGTCACCGGCCCCGCGCGCCGCGGCGGCGACGCCAGGCGGGGACAACTATCTTGATGACCTTCCCTCCTGCCTCGCCCGAGCTGTTATCGAGATCTCTTCGCCAGAAAGGATAATTAAAACAAGGCTCTGACAGGAACACGCCGCACGGAGAACCAAAAACCTCTCTTGCAGTGAGTCACTGAGTGAGTTCATCACATTTTGTTTACTATAAAGCTCTCAAATAGAAAAGTCACTTAAAGCTCTTAAAATCAAATCTGTTTTTCAGTATAGAAAACTCCCACTCTCGTAATTAAGGGGAGTTTTGTGTCTTTGCGCTGCCGGAGCTTTATGGTCCCCTTTCCCACCCACGACGGCATGTGAGAATTCCAGCTTTAAAGTGATGCTGGGCCAGGGAAGAGCGCGGAGCTTCCATGGATCCAAGTGCTCCGGCTCCTCCGAGGTGCGTCACAAAACGGGGACACGGGCCCTGCCGCGCTCCTGCTGGGACAGCCCATCCCGCGGGATGCTATCCCAGCCAAGGACACGCATGCAAAAAGAAAGGGAAAAGGAGAGGCCTTGCGCAAAGGGAGCGTGATAGGTCTTTGCCTTCCCATTCAAATCGCTCAGCTTCTATCAAGTAAACATGCAAATGGCATCGTGCAGAAACGGGTTTTGCGATGCCCGACACCCTCAGTAGGGGAAGGTCACGTTTTGCATCGTCCCTGGTAGAAGGGACGTGGCAGCAGAGCCCGCTTGGGCCTATGGGGGACAGGACCGAGTCACCACAAGGGCAGGAATGGCCAAGCTACAGCCAGGAATAGCCAGGACCAGCCAGGAATGGCCAGGCTATGGTGAGGAATGGCCAGAAACAGGCAGGAACAGCCAGGCTATGGCTGCAGGGCCTCTGGGCGCTGCTGCTCCCTGCGTGCAAGGTATTCAGGGTGAATATTTTGGGCCAATATCACTATTTTCAGACTCTGGTGGCTGCAGGTGCCTGGGCACAGATGTGCTGATGCCCGATCCATTACCACGCGGATTAACAGGTCCTGCTGGCAGCATCCAGGGAAGCGTCGGAGCAGAGCGGGTCGAGCGGAGGACAGGGCTCCGACGGGCCCCGGGAGGGGAGGCGCTGCCGATCCCCGTGTCCCGCGTTTCGTGCGCTCCGCTAACAATTCCCAAGGCGTTTGCCAGGTTTCTCCGGGCATGTGGAGCTGGCCGAGCCCCACAGCAGCTGCAGCACATCACGCTGCCCTAGCAGAGATCACAGCACAGGGACAATCCCGCATCCCTGCTCAGGGCCGAGCGGAGCCGAGCGCATCCCGCTGTGCCCAGGCCATCCTCCCGGAGGATGTCAGGAGGACAGGCAAGGGGCTGGAAGGAGCCACGGGACAGGTCCTTGGGACAACCGCGTCAGGCTCCAGCACAACTGGAGGGCTCTTCTCTCATCGGACACAGGCTGTGGGGAGAGAAGGATCTGCCCGAGAGCAGTTCAAGACCATATCAACTAGTTCAGTAGCCTCAAATCCTTCTTCCCCCCTTAAATCCCGTTGGCCCCAGAGTCATCTCAAACCCAGCTGTTTATTTAAAAGTTCACAAGCCCTCACGAAGCGGCGGGGCCCGATCACATCGGCCCTTACGGTTCCGACCGTCCTTCCTTACTGCGGATGAGGCAACGTTTCCTCGCTGCATCCACTCGGAGCACTGGATAGACTAAACCTTCCCAGTCTGTACGGAAACACGGCAGATGGGAATACAGAGGAAGGGAAAGCCCCTGTTATCCCATTTTCAGCTCCTCGTCCAACACAACCATCTTGCTGCCTTTTTATCAAACCCAAGAGGAGGGGCTGGTGCCAGCTGGGAACGTCGTTATTCCTGGTTAGCTACAGCACCCGATTGCACCTCCCGAGCTGAAATAAAGAGGAAAACCTAAGGATTCACGGCCATTTGAAACAGCACTGGCCCCGAACTACGTGCATTTTTTTGCTGTTTGCACCGTGATAGCGACTATGGGTTGAGCTCATGAAACAGGAACCCGTTGCTGTAGGTGCTGCACAAATACAGGATAAAACACTGATCTCCATGGGCACTTCCTAAAAGCAGGGAAAATCATTTTCTAGGAGGTTCAGCTTTACTCTGTCAATTCAAGTCATTCTTATAAGCAGAATCCAATTTGCGAAGATTTTAAAATTATCCCAACTTGGCAGAATATAAGAAATATTCTCCTTCTAATACTCACCAGGGTTGACGTCATTCCTTGGAAAAGTTACACCAGGAACAGATACGCTAGAGAAAGTTCAATGCACTAATACAAAATGCTTTTTTTTTTTTTTTTTTTAAGAAAAATGTTGGCAGGGTGGGAAGTTTCTACCCAGCTTTGAGCAAGCAGCGCATTAGCCAAAAGCCTGAATTTTGGAACAATTTTAGAACAAAGCACGGACAGGAGACTAGCAGGCAGGACGTGGGGGATTTTAGGGGTGTTTTTCCAGTTTTCTGGTTTGATGCCCAGCTCCAGGCATCAGATAAAGCCGAGGGGCAGCCCCGGCCGCCGGCTCTGTCTTTCGCAGCGCTGCACATCAGTGGGCAAAGGGATTTGGCAGCACAAACTCAACACAGGCCGGAGGGAAGGCAGCAGGTGGAGCAGCTCTTGCCCTGTCCTCTCCACGGCCTGGCCCTGGATCCGGCTCCGTGCAGGGTTATTCAATCACGCCGATCAGATGGATGCTGGGTCGGATCCTGGCAGCTGAGCTCCCAGCTCGGCCCTCTCGAGAGTAAAATTCATTTATAATGTACATTTAAGCCGTTTTCTTGAGCAATGTTCAGTAAAATGCCTGTTTTGAAGCACTTTGCCCACCCAAAACCGTGCGCGACCAGCAGTCCCAAAGCAGCCGGTTTTCGCCCCGGTCGCGTTTGCGTCCTCAGCCGCAGGGCAAGACCCTCATCTACACCGTGACCCTACGGAAAACTCTGGGCAAAATCCTCCCCCAAAAACGTCCATCCTGCTGCAGGGCTTGGTACCCCAGCAGGGCAGCGAGTCCCCGAGCAACCACGGCAGCCCCAAACTAGCCATTTTTTTCTGAAATTCTCCTCAAACCAAGCAGATTGCCGCAACGACCTCCACAAAGTTAGCCAGCTGGTGACGAGGGGGCTTCGGGGATGGAAATAAAACCGGCCCTTTGCTCCCGATGAATCAATTCCAGTTTTGCTCAAGCAACCTCTGGCGCCCCTTCCCTTCGCCAGCATCCAAGGAGCATCCGGCAGCAGGGAGTTAGAGGAAATTCGGGCAGAGCTTCCAACTTCCCGTGCATTTCACGAGCCCGATTCCCGCCGCCCCAGAAAAGCCATCACGGTTTTCTTTGAGCTTTGCATAAGGAGCAAAACACGGCAGAAGAAGATGAACTCCCGTATTTACGGGATGCCGGGAGGAGCGATTCCCAGCGGCGGGAGCCGGCCCCGGCACATGCGAAATCCCCCTCGGCACCTCCCGAGTGACCCCGCGGGTCCCTCCTGCCCGCGGCACTTTGGGGATTCAAAATGAAAAAAGGAAAAGAAAAAACCCCAAAGCCTAAATAATTAAAATGTCAGTCAAGCTCTAACCCGATATGAGTCACTGTTACACAAAATATCTTAAAAATTCTTTCAGGAGCGGGGGATAATTATATTCCTCCCTATCTATTGATTTTTCTCCACAATGCAGATGTCAGATT
The DNA here is from genome assembly GCF_000705375.1 of Tinamus guttatus. The sequence goes on along the minus strand of NW_010584092.1, from coordinate 49,866 downwards.
TTCCACGGTTTTTGCTTTTTCTCTCTCTTTTTTTTTTTCTTTCCGGAGTGAGTGTCAAGGACGAACAAAGCTCTCTTTGAGACTTTTTCAGCCCAAAATTAATTCTGAAAAAAAAAATAAATGGCGCAGACGGGGCAGCAGCCCGACGAGCCGGGGCACCGCGGCTCCGCTGACACCAGCCCTGGGCCCGGGCGCGGGACCCGCGTGCGTCACCACTGTAAATTTAGAGTCCATCTAAAGACCCTTTTTTTGCATCTTAACACTACAAAGGATGGGAAGGGAAAAAAAAGAAAGGGAAACCCGGAATTCCAGAGTCTTGATGAATTTGGGGCTTTTATCGCATCTCAGCGTCGCGTTTGAGTCCGTGGGGGCTCTGCCCACGTGCCACGCTCGGCCTCCCCCTTCCACGCTGCCTTTCACTGCCTTTGCTTCCAAAATGCCTCGAAATGAGCAAAATATTTCACTCCCAAGAGCCACTCATTGGAGAGCTGCAGCTTTTTGAGAACCCGATACATTTTCTGCAGTTCTTCTATGCCCAAGGCTCATGTTATGACTACAGAATGGTTTACACACTTTTAAATATGTTTATAATTTATGAGTCCAAATCTTCAACTTACTTTTAAGTATCTGTGTGACGCAGGAGATGCAGGACAGAGCGCAGCAAGGCCGGCCTGGCTGTCCCACCACGGAGGTCGATTTTCTCCTTTTCTTTTAGAAATGTCACGGAATGAAGATGCAACTCGGGGCTTGAGGGAACTTCTTAATCCATCCTCGAGAGCGGCCAACCAGAGGCTCCAGCTGTGCCTGATGTTCGTGTCAACCCCTCATTGAATTGACTGATGGTTCAAACCTCTCCTGCTCCTTCCACGCACGGACAGAATTAACGGGGTAAAACAGCCCTTCCTTAACCAGGCAGTGACAAATCTACCCCTGCCGGGTGACACTGCTCCTTAAACGCCTTCACTTTGCACCCTAACATTTGCACTACGGATCCCAAGTCTGCAGCCACGTTCAAGCCTGACGATGGGATCTCCCCAACTCCTAAAGGCTGTTTCAGCAGAGCAGGTTTAAGGACCAGGCTCCCGCTCGGAAAATCTGCTTGCCAGGGAGCAGGGCGGCCGGGGGGATGTTGAACCCACCCCTGCAGTGGTGCTTTGCTTGGACAGAGTCAACCCAAGTCATCGCAAGACGGGGTTTCATAGAATCCCAGAATGCTCAAGGTTGGAAGGGACCTCTAGGGATCATCTAGTCCAACCCCTGCACACGCAGGGTCACCTAGAGCACGTGGCACAGGACTGCGTCCAAGCGGGTTTGAAGATCTCCAGAGAAGGAGACTCCACAACCTCTCTGGGCAGCCTGTTCCAGTGCTCTGGCACCCTCACTGTCAAGAGAATTTTCCTTAAGTTCCTGTGGAACTTTTGGTGCTTCAGTTTCCGGCCGTTTCCTCTAGTTCTGTTGGTGGCCACCACTGAAAAGAGGCCGGCCCCATCCTCCTCACTGCCTCCCTTGAGGTACTTCTAGACACTGCTCAGGTCCCCTCTCAGCCTTCTCTTCTCCAGCTGAACAGGCCCAGCTCCCTCAGCCTCTCCTCACAGGGCAGATGTTCCAGGCCCCTGATCATCCTCGTAGCCCTGCGCTGGCCTCTCTCCAGCAGCTCCACATCCCTCTTATCCTGTGGAGCCCAGAACTGGACACAGTGCTGCAGATGTGGAAGACGTTTGAAGCAGTGGCCCCAATTCCTGCCCACAACAGCCTCAACTCTGCCCGTAATGGATCCGGGTCCCCCTCGGGAGCAGCAAACATGCCGGGTGGCAGCGAGGGGGACACCCTGCGCCCGTGACACTGCGGCGAGCGCTTGGGTGCCAGCGCTAGACCCAGGACACCAGCAAACCGGGCAGAAAAAGCCCCAAAACCGCCCGTAAAACCCAGGCGGGGCGAAAGGCGCGCGGGGGAGCGAGAAGTCACCGCTGTCGGGTTTTGTTCTGTCGCGTTCGTCACCATTTTCTCCTCCTGCTCCCAGAAAGGCCCTTTGAAAAGCAGCCCCGGCTGCACCAGCGTTTGATTGACTTTGAAGCGGGTGAAAGGGGCTCTGCAAAGCACTTGGCATCGGCCGCTCCGGCCCTTTTTACGGCACTGAAGGAACAACAAGTCTTCCTGCCAAGGGCTATTACCAGACAAATGGAGAGAGATCAGAGGCACAAAGGAGGTTGCTAAGGAGTCAAGTGTGGGATCCCTGCAGCGAGGAGGAGGCTGCAGCTGGGACGCCAAAGGTCAGAACATTGCAGACATCATTTTCCAAAAATTCCCATGAAGCCCCGGCGCTCGAGCGGGAGCCTGGCCCCGCGCGGCTCTCCCATGAATACGGAGCAAGGCACAAAAGAAAGCGCCCTTTCTTCCCTCCTACCCACGCTAATGCAATAAAACAAATTAGAATAATTATTCTCAATTTCAGAGCCATAATGCCCAGGATCAGGGCATGCTTGTCACCAAAATGACAACTACATCCGTTTGATTCTCCTTCCTCCCCCCCATCTTTTCATATTTACCAAGATTGCCCAAATTCCAACTTTTATTTCATTACATCTAATGCAATTTTACTACAGGCATCCAGATTCTGTTTGCTTCAAAGTCCTCATGGTTTTTGCCAGAAAGTTCATCTCCCTTATTAGCTAATCACATCCCCACCCTTTCCAGTAACCTTTCAAATGCCACCCACGTTATGACACTTAACAGAATCCAAGGAAAAAACAAAATAGAAAAGCAAGGATTTTAGCATAAACCACTAGTTTCTAAAATAATTCACTGCTGTTAGTTAGAAGAAGAATTTTTTTCTGTTTGCAAAATATATATATATATATATATAGTGCTAAGCACATAAATTGGAAAAAAATAATCCTCCTTCTGTGAGAACACATACCATTAAATGAAAGACAGGCAATATCATCTATCAGAAAATAATTATGACAAATTAGTGCAAGAATTTATTGCTAATTATTGTAGAGCTCTTCCCTTTCCTGGAGACGGTTCTCTTAAATGATCTTTCTCTCTCTGTCAAATTCACGGGAGAAAACCTCTCTTTTTTGCGCACTCGGTGCCCCAGCGGCCGCGGAGCGTTTGCAGGCGCTGGGTTTGCAGCTGCAGCACGTCCAGAGAGGGAAATTCAGGGAGGGGAAAAGAAACCGGCGTTTGTTTTACCATGGGGATGGCCCGCTTGGACACAGGGGTCTCTGGGCTGCAACACCTGCGCGCGCGCCGGCGAGATTGGCAGCCCTAAACCCGAATTTCCTTGCTTTGGGCACTTTTAAATTAAAGTGGTAATGTGCTTTAAATCCCGTTTCCCTGCTTTTCCACTACACTCCTCAATCCTCTCCTCCAGAAACTAATCAAGACATCTCGGCCTCGCTCTCGCTCCCCGCTCCAGCCACCTTCCCGTAACCTGTTCCATATGGCCGGGATGCGGCGCGCGCCCCGGGCCCTGCGCAGCCCCCGCGCGGGC
>NW_010584092.1:16461-31767 GCF_000705375.1 Tinamus guttatus | reverse complement strand
AAACTACATTTACTATAAAGACACCCCTGTTTTTGAGTATCTTCTCTTCCCAGCTCCGACTTCGGCCACCTCCATGACAGGACTCCCTTCTCCCTCAGCGGATCCTCCAGCCCTGCTTTTCTGACCAAACACGCGGGTTTAGCGCTCGGAAACACATTTGTCTACAGTCAACTTCAAAACGAAACTCTCTTTCCCAACCCAGTTGCAAAAACTGCAAAATCTTCATGTTAAAGAAAGGAGGGACAGAGAGAAACACTTTCCCACCGATACCCCGCTTGAAGCTCCAGTGGGAAGCTGCCAGCTGGAAGGATTCGGAATTCCCGGATAAGGCGGCACTCGCTCCTGCCCCGAGCGGTGCAAAGCAGCAGGACGCGACGGGGCTGCAACGCGGCGCTGCGTTTCCCTCGCCACAATATTCTGCAGCACATAATTAAAATTTTTGCTCTTAATTTGCAGAAAAATCTTTTTATATAAGCCACTGAAACCAACCACATTAAAAAAACAAAACACTCGCAGTAGTGACAACTGATATTAAACAGTTATTCACATATGTCCCAATACCACAAAACTCTCACACCCGCGCAGCTCTCCCACTGTTGAGAAATCCAAATGACTTCAGTGCACGAAGTCAAACTTATGAATCAATCATTGGCTTTTCCATCCTCAGTCTAAAGTGCTGTTAATTTAGGCTGAAAACGTGTGTGCACTCTGTAGCAGACAGTTATATCCAACAAGGGGTCAGGCAGCTTCTAAGCATTCAGCAACGTAAAACCAACCCTGAAATGCAAAATAGCAGGTACTACTTGCAGACTTACCATTAAAATGGAACCAACGCTCTTGCAAAGCAGGGAAAAAAAACCTTGCGACTCTTTAATTTAATGCTTAACTTGCAAGGGAACGGGAACACCTCTGCAATAGCTGTTCAAAGAACACATTGTTTTAATAATAAAAATAATTATTCAGCCTTTGATGTGATCTTTCCATAATTAATGGGAAAGTTGTCAGTAAAGCTGAGGGCTGAAACTTGGGTAACTGGAAACAGCTGCGAAGGGAGCCCGAACACAAGCAGGGCTTACGGGGGTGATTTATCATACACCTGAGGCCTGGGTACGCTCACACCAATAAATCCCTGCATGGAAAGGAGCAAAAATGTTTTATTTAAAAATCACTCGAAACACCGTCAGGGAACCAAAAGCAATTCTAAAGCATCTGCATTATTTGTTCAGAATAATTACTCTATAAAAGAGCCTATTTTTAAACGCTTCCATGTGAAGTAAACTTTTATACAAAAAATTACTCCACCTCTTCTTTAATAAATGCAGTACAGCTCAGTTGATCTAGAAAGCTATTAAGAGAGATCAATAGCTTTTTGACATGACACATCGCAACACTTTAAATGACTATATTGGCGGATAAGTAGAGATATTAAAGATAAAACTAAAAAAAATAAGAAATAAAAGGTTATATATGCAGATGTAAAAGAACCCAGTAAGAAGCAACCGTCTCTTTTGCACACATTTACATCGACGGAATGTGAAACCTTGGAACAATAAAACAAGTTATTTCTAAAGTGAGAGTGAAATCACCTGTCGGCGGTGCTGCACTGGGACCCAATTTGTTGGCTTTTGAACCCAAAAGAGCGGCTGCCTCCACGCTGCCCCGCGGAGGCCGTCGGGCCTCCACGGCCGGAGCTCCCGCTGGCCAAGAGAGTTAGGGGTGACGTGAAACACTGGGAAAAGCCACCAGGGAATGTGTCCAGGGAATTCTCCAAACGGGAGGCGCTGGCCCTCCAGAAGCGACATGTGGCAGCGGGTTCCGATTCTGTTTTCTTGAAGCTGACAGAGGAGGAGAAGTTCCAAACGCTGCTCACGATCACAAGCTGGAGTTAAATGGCATTCCATAAAAACACGCACCGATTTCTTCTGGACATAAATCCAAAAGGTAAGATTGTGCAACTTCAGTACTTCATATTTAATAATAACAAACAGATGGGAAAATATTATAATAAATTATTATAACCGTCTAAGCTGCGTGCCAGGAAGTCTTGGCCACGCTCCCCTGCTTAACCAGCTCTGAACCGTTTTCAACGCACGGATCTCGGAGGATGCAACGCTCCCAAACACGGACACGCATGCACCAAGATTGAAAAGAATTACGGAAAATCAGCTTCTGAGCTGCACTGCAAGGCAAAAGCAAAGCCCGAGTTTGGATGGTCGGAGCAATGGCAGGATGAGCCGTGCCCTGTCCCGACACACGAGCAGCAGCAGCGCTCGCGGGCCTTGGGCAGGGAGAAAACCCCTGGCAAGGGGATTTATCGGCCATTAGACCAGGAACGTCTATCTTAAATCCAAAATAAGCCACAGGAGCCAGGAAAGAGAGAAGCCATGCAAATGAGAATGGGATATACGCGTCAAGCAAACGGCAAGGGCAAACCGCACGCTGCTCCCGCTCGTGTCCCCGTGTTCCGGCTCGGGAACGGCACCGTGACCTCAGCGAGTGCAAACAAGGACGGGACCCGGCTCCCCAGGGGATCCTGGCCTTCCTCCCGCACCTTCCTCACGGCAGGATTCTCACCCTTGTCCTGCCCCTGGACTGCTCATTACCCATTTACTGCACAGCTTGGCTTAGCTTGATTTTTTTTTTTTTTGGAAATACCTTTGCTGTTTCATGCTCCCAACACAAAATAAAGAGGATTTGGATAGCTGCAGGGTTGCTTCTTCTCGCCGCCCTGGACTTGTTGGCATCTCCACCACGTGCAAACGCGGCCCTTCCGCGAGCAGACGGGGCCGGCGCTGCAGGACTCGGCCTCCCGTCGCAGCTTGGCTGTTTCCACACGCTCTGGGAAGACATTTCCACACGGATTCCAGGCCCGCGCCAGCTCCGAAGGCCTCGTGCCGCCCTCCTCGGGGCTGCCTGTCACCAAGGGCCCTCCGCTGCGGCCAGCACGGGCCAAGGGCTCCATCCTGCCAGCCCTGCAGCTGAGCTCGGCTTCAGCTGCGGAACTGGACGTGATCCAACGCGGCTCACGGCAGCACAAAAGTTGGAAAATTATTCCCCATGTCCTCCCTGATAAATATCCCCCACAAACGGTAAATCAAAGCTAAGCGCACAAAGCGCCGCACCTCAGCTACCTGCTCCGCTAAACCCGGCAGCTGTTCAGGCCGGTTTTAATGCGGATTCATCGCCTAATAGACCCTCCTCCTACGCTCCAGGCGAGATCCCACCATGGAAACGCTGCTGCTGCAGACACGGTGCCTTCAACAGGCACAAGCGCTCACGGAGCAGCTCTGCATGGGGCCTGGAAGCACCTTGGGGACAGTCTTGTCCCCATCTTGTGCCAAGGACAACCGGATGGGGAGCTCCGAGGGAGATGTGGACACCGGTTCCTGTGCCCTGGGGATCCACCGTCCCGGCTCCTCTTCTCTCCATGAACAACGTGACCTGTTCTCCATCCCAGGCAGGGGAGCAACCGCTTCCTTGAGGAACGAGGCCTCCTCCGGCAGCCGGACGGGCCCGCGCGCGGCCTGTCCCCGAGACGCTACACTCGCTGCGTCCTTTTTCGCTCGCCACCATCTCCCTTTCCAACATTGGAAGCTTTTCCTTGGGAGATTAAGGCCCGGACAGATAATCTTGGCGCGTGTGCAGCCCCTCGTCCCCCCCGAAAGAATATAAAAACACAAGAGTTGCAATAAAAGCACCGACTGTTCTGAACCAAGGCATGAGAGCCAAGGTAGAGCAGAGGAGACCTCAGCGCTGGAAATGACAGGGTGGAATTTGCTTTGAAATCCTGACACTTATCTCTCTCGACTAACATAAAATATGTACCTTGGCTCACGCTCACTTCCTATACGAGACTGGGAAGAGGATGGCTTCACACTGCGGTTTCACCCAGTTTAGAAACGGAAGAGAAACCCATGAGAAAATTATTTCGCTAGACTAAAAATAAATAAATCTTTTTTTTAAAAAAAGAAAAAAAGAGTTGAAGGGAACATGGTGGATTCAGTGAGGAGGATTCAATGAGAACCCCCTGGTCACAGCAGCAAGTTTGTTGCACATCAAACAAGCTTACCCAGGTACAAGGGCGCGATGTTTCTGGAAAGTCAACTTGGTATTTGGTGGTTCCCCTAAGACAGCACTCACCACAACTCAGGGGCAGAGACGTCTCCTCTTTGTGCTCTCACTCTTCCATTTCAGATTTGGGATATTCCTTCTTGAAAAGATTTGTCCTGAATTTTGGATTTCAGACGACACCCCAAATCCAGCCAAAACCATTAACTGTGCAAAGAATTAAGTGTAAAACTATACAAGCTCATTAAACATTTTCTTCATATAAATCAATCCGAGTTTGCTCACATTTAAACCCTGGACTAGGAAAGGCTTTGGAAGCACAGCATGTCTGCTTGCTAATTAACTGAGCCTACAGATTTCATCTTCACTTGACTCTGAGGTGCTGCACAATTCCATTTTTTTCTTTTTACACAGAGCACTTTTTGCAGAAGAGCACTTTTTGTCATAAGTGCACTTGATAACTAAATTTCTATACAGTAAGTCTGAACTACGAAACATCTTTTTTTCTAATTTACAAGAGAAAAAAGACAAGACAAAAAGTTTCAGCAATTTCAAAAATGTTGACTTCATTTGTCTGGTCTAGAAAGCTGTCCAAACCAGTGCATTCCCAAGAAAAAATTCCATTTCAAGGAAACAACATTCTTGGACACCGGAACGGCAACGTCGTTCTCTAGCCGGCTCCATTCATGTGGTCACTCGATTTTGCATCAGTTTCTGCAAAGACAATGAAGAGCGACAGCTCCTTCGCTGCTCGGCGCACATCAAGGCGCCCAGCACTTAAAGGAAGATCAAACTTGACCTCTGGCTCTCATTCCATTAACCAAGGCCAGTAATTCCACTTGCCCTTATATGTAGAACGAACCCACAAATGCAATAAACTTCAAAATATTTGTGAAGAAAGATGAGGGCGTCAAAAAGGGACGCTGCCAGCATAAATACATCCACCTCTTCAGCCCTAAGCAGCATTGGACAGTCAAATAAGTACCCTTAAAAAGAAGCTTACAAGAGAAAAAAAAAAAAGGGAAAAAAAATCACCTCGTGGCACTACTGCTGTCCCAGCAAGGACAAGGAGACGAGAGAAGAGCTCAGTGACACTGGGACACGTGTCCCAGAACTGGCCCTTCCTCACACTGCCCAAGTCCCCGGGTTATCGCTGGTCTCCAGCGCCTGGCCAAGAAGGTGGTAAATACCAGGTGATATTTCCTGAAACGCTCCTCCTTCCGAAGCGCCATTCCCAGGACAACGCTCTCACTGGGCTCTGCACATCTGCACTTGCACACCTGGGATTTGGCACGGAGATATGAAGGGTGTGTTGTAGTTTCACCTATGATCCTCCATAGAAAGAGCTTTATAGATCCTGTGATTGATTAAACGAGACACGAGCTCTAGACCAGAGCTTTAATTTGTCCCAACTGCAGCTCATTTCTGCACATCAAACATGGCTAATGGAAAGCACCTGAACCTACAGAACGCCCTTCCAAAACCACCACAATCCAGAGCAAATCCAGAATAAAGGAAGGATCATTATCCCAACAGAGCTACATTCCTCAAAAAATGCCCAACTTCAGTGCCCAGCTCTCACCGAGCTTGCTCAGATGTCAACCTGCAACTTCCTTTTGCTGCTCAGAGATATTAAATCCTAAAATTTTCATTGCAATTCTACCAGCTGCCTTGGGGACACCCAACCAGGGCAAAGTCCTAACCATCCCCAAGGAGAATGGCTCTCAAACCTCACATTGGACCTACAATCATCCTCTTTAAATTACTGCTATAAAACTCTTATTGAGTGTTATATCAGGTCAGAAAAGGGGCATTTGAAGAGTTAACCAGACAGAAATAAATCAGGTGCACGTCAGAAATGACAGCATTATCAATGAATAGAAAATAAAAGAACCTCTAGCAGCTCTTTGAACATCATTCAGACTTTTTTATTATCATTATTCAGAGGTTTTTCTGCATACTAAGGTTTAATATTAAAAAAAGAAAACCAAAATCAAAACTTGCATGGCCATGCTGACCTTGAGCTTTGGGTTGACACATGCCTTGAAGACAAGTGAACCCATCCCTCCTGCCATCAAAGCCTGGCGCTATCACAGTGAATTCAAACAGCCCCTTGCTGAGACGTGTCAGCCTGCTGAAGCCAGCGCTGTCATGGATCTAATCCACTGTTTGCACTGGATTTTCCCCAATTAGTCTTCCTCAATAGGGAGGAAAAAAAATAAGTGAAAAAAAAAGGAAACCAACACTTGCCCATCTCTCACTTTGCAAGTGCACAGTGCTCTTGCGTTGACTTTTGGATCGCAACGCTCTTGGTCGATGGGGCAGATTCCTTCTAGAAGGCAGCTCCAGGCAGACGGCCAGGGCTTGGGTTTCGCCCATTCCCACCTTTTTGGCCACCTGGTAAACGCTGCCGGGAGCAGAGCAGCATCTCGCAGGGGCTCGCTCAGCACCGCGACTACCGGCCCTTGCTGCTCTTCGTCCGATTTTGCCCAAGAAGCTGCAGCCGGGAGCACCACTCAAAGCCACGGGTTAATGGGAAGGCTTAACCCAAGCCCAGGGAAAGGTCCCGACGGCGGAGAGCGCAGGGAGGATAACGGGAAGGAGAGCGCAGGGAGGATAACGGGAAGGAGAGCGCAGGGAGGATAACGGGAAGGAGAGCGCAGGGAGGATAACGGGAAGGAGCAGGGGAGCGCGCCGGGGCCGACCCGCTCCTCAGGGTGCCCCCGTCCACCCTTGACCCAGGCCAAGCTCCAGGCTCTCCAAGAGGAGATAAATCCTCCACCAGACCAACACAGACCCCCTTCTTCTCATTATGGCCAATGCTTTTCCAAACTGTGGGAGAACGTGCTCTGACTTCTCTGCATTAATACTAACATGGGAGAAGGATAAAACATTCGACTTCGCTCTGGCAACGCGTCAAGGTTTTCTGACCATGACCAGCTTGGTAATCTGTTTGCTCAACCTCCAGTCTTTCCTCCCCTGACCTTTCTAGCGGGTTGTGAGAAGTTAAATATCCGAGGAGCGTTTCCCAACCTGGAGCAGCAGCTCTTCAGAGGGACATTGTGTCTTTCTAGAGCTTCTCAAGAGGACACAGATACAACCAGGTAACTTCCAAATGCTCCAGGAGGGACAAAGAAGGGGGGATTCAGTCCCTCGGAAGGGACATCAGGTCTAGGAATAGTCCCTGAAATACGAGGCAAGGAGAAGAGCTCAGCACTTGCTAGTCATCCAACTTGGCTTTTTCCTAGGAAAATCACCGCCTGCAAAAAGCACTTTTGTTTGTTTCCTTTAGATTAATGCTAGGACAAAAGTCAGTCACGAGAGCTGCGGAGAAACAATTTGCTTAGGGAAAGGGTTTCCCAGTTTCTGCAAGCCCAGCGTTCCCATTCCACCCACTTACATTCCTGGATCAAGAGAAAATAAGATCACATCCGCAGGCCAATCGGCGGTTACACAGGTCGGCATCCAGTTGACATGGCAAACTGCTGAAGGAAAATTACTTACACGGAAAAATCTTGTTTGAAAAAGTTAGGCACTCATTGCTGCACCACCATTTACATCAGGCCTCGTTAAGGAGTATTTTATCCCTTAAAATCATTTGCATAATTGCTGCAATCAAAGGCACTACTTTACAGTAATAACTTTAATGGCAGATTTTTCCTTAAACATTCTTTTTAAAAGGTACCTCCCAAGCTGGGTGCAAAAATAAAGGAAGGTGACACTCGGGAAGGGCCTGGCGTGAAGAGGGACCGCGTTGCCTTTGTGTTGTGCTTGGTGTGGGGAGGACCATCCCACGGGAAGCAGGAGAGCACAACTAAGTGGGAATGAAGCATCAGAGAAGCCCAAGCTTGGCCGTTTGCGGCCAGCCCCGGTGGGCACCTTGGCAGCCACCTTGCTTTTTCCAAACCATTTTGCAATTCACTATCTGCAAGTTTATTATGGGGGAATCTGGCTTCTTGCCAGGTCTTGCGAATTAGAGCCCACGTCTCACCCTTCGACTTTCCCTCCCCGATTACAGGTCACCAGCAGCAGCTCCAAAGCCTGACAGGAGCACGGAGCGCCCGGCTCGGGGACGTATCGTTAACAAGTTGACAGCCGTTTCAGCAGGTTGGCGACGACGCGACCCACCGGCACAGCATCAAACGGAGCCTGCGAGCTCTGTGTTATTTCATGCTCCTAGTTCGGTAGTTGCTGAAATCTCCGAGCGGGCAAGGTATTGCACTTAAGGAAAGCAGCATCGGAAGCCTCTTCTCCAAAGACCTTCTGGTTGAAGGGAGGACACTCCAACAGCAGGTTAGTGCCCAAGCCAGCTGGAATTTCACCCTCCTGCTCTCACGGAGAACCTCGGCTCTGGATTCTCCACGTAGACATCTCCATGCTCACCCTCAATGTCCTCTGGCAACACGACTGCATCCCCAATGCCACAACGTCCTCCCCGGAGCTCGGCTGGGAGCATCCCGGCTTTGCCCAAGGGGCTCCAAGCCTGGCGCCCAGGGAAGCTCTCCCAGCTGGATTTTTGGGGGACACTTCCCCCCAATTTCAGCTCTCAACCAAGTCGGGCCTGGATCAGGGCACCCTGCCCCTTAACGCAGCTCTAATTACATTAAAACAAAAAGCTTTCGCGAACACGGGGAGAGGCCGGGGAGAGAATGAGACAACCTATAAATTAACCCGGAGGATATGAATACCATGCAGGCTGCAGTGCTAGGGTTAACGCGGGTCTGGAAGCAGTTTAGTGCAAACCTGGCGTGGCCAGGGGCCAGCTCCGAGTTTAGTTGCTTTGGGCTAATCGTTTCCTTCAGGCAGGCTACTCTAGCACACTAATAGGTTTTAATAAAAACTTCCAATTGGGCCAGTAAACCCCTCATTAAGCTGTTTTTAAAGCATGAATTTAAGAGCGGCGAGGGTAAAAGGTCACGAGGAGTATTTAATTCACAACGGCTGGCAAAAGGTGCTGTTGTGATTGAAAACACCAGAGTTCAAGTGTCCAGGGCCACATAAACATCCGACTCTGTCACTAGACCTGGTTAAGTGACAGCTTGAAAAATAGATTTAATAAGACAGAGAGAAAAGTTTCCCACTCTTACACGAGAAATAGGAACACCAGATCACAATATGAGCCAGGGAATGACCGTGCTCCAGACCCTCCCATCCCGGGGAGGAGGAATATTGGGTACGGCCATATGGGTGTTCCAGCCCCACTGCGATTCCCAGGGCCCTGCCGGGACCCTCGTGCTGTTCACGGGACACAAAGTCCTTCGGAGGGCCCGGCCAGGCCAGCACCCGTGTCCCACTGCCGTGTCCCCGTGTCCTGCTGCCGTGTCCCCGTTGCCATGTCCCCGTGTCCTGCTGCCGTGTCCCCGTGTCCCGCTGCCGTGTCCCCGTGTCCCCGCTCACTCATGTGCCCTATGCACAGCTGAAGGAGCAAATGTCACCTGGGCTAACTCAATCCCTCCGTGGTACCATGCAAAAACACAAATCTTCCTCTAGCGGCCTCTTCCTAGGACACTCAGACAACCCCAGGGCGCATCAGAAGCAACAAACTGCTCCGTTCGGGGCTCAATTCAACCCTGACATCCCCGTCTCTCACCGCACTGCAGGTTACTACTGATCTCTAGAGCTCTGCTGGTGAAGTTTGACCTTCCTCTTTTCTACTCAGCCCCTTTTTTCTCTTCCATGACCTCAGCAATTCTCTCGCCCCTAGTGCAGCAGACGTGAAAGCTTCACCCCTTCCTCCGCAACCCACGCGCACAAAGGAAAAACATCTCAGTCTTGAGCAGCACAAGCCAGAACCCCAGCTGTGCACTCCACCAGTTCATTTTCTGTCAAGGCACATCTAAAATTCAAGATCCCTGAAGACCTTTTAAAAGAAAATCCTCCCTGGAACAATTTGCATTGAAGTAAAGAGTGAGGATTTAACAAGTAATGGAGAATTATGTACATTTGGCTCTCAACTTTTTATTCTATTTCTAATCAAAACACGGTTCATGTTAACTTCTGAGATAATAAATGCAGTGCAAAATTTGGGGGCAAGCCTAGGTAGGAACTAATTTATTTGCAATTTCCATGTTTATGAATAATGGAAAAGTTACAAGTTTTACTCTATATTCGGTGAACTTCTAGTTGTCATCGTTCCCTACAGAAATTAGACAACAAGGTCACTGTTAGAAACAAAAGTATCGCTCATCCTTTTAAAATGGATCACTCTAATAATAAACTTCCAATTAAACTTCCAATTCTGTCCATACAGGTTGGCCTATACATCAAGCCAGGTTGACTTCTGGATATCTGGTGCTACTTAGCACAGTAAAAAGGCAGAGTAAAAGAAAGAGGGTAAGAGAGATTTTCAAAGGGCATCGTCTTTGTCAAAGCCCCTGCTAGAACAGGCGTAACCTGAAAATATTAGGAGGAGGTCACTACATTAAATTGGGAAATCAGGCCTCAAATGAAAAAACACATCCTTGTGGGGGTAACTCTAACAGAAACAAGTGGGATGACCAGGAACTACTGCTCTGGAAAAGGCAAGTCTTGCTCAGAAAAAGTCAGAAACAGCCAAGCTGTCCACAAGGGATCCATGAATCTCCTGAGTGGTTTTAGGATGGTTCTAAACCAGCAGAAAAAGATGGCCTTGAAATTAAGGGGGATAAAATAACAAGCTGACCTTGGCAGTTCTTCCCAGCCTCTGCATCACGGCAGGGCCCTCCGGAGGGTCACTCGGTGCTAGAGCCCTCAGGCCGGTCCTCCAGCACCGCACGCTCACCGAAACGCTAAACCTGAGGCCCAGTTTATATCTGAATAACAACAAATAGAGCTGAGAAGTGATTACAACCCAACTGGGTTCAGGGCAGCTCTAATTCGCGGGCCCGTGTTGCACGCGGCCGCTCCACAGCTCCGTCCCCAGCGCGAGGGGGGTTTCCAGCAGCTCTTACCTGGCAGCAGCAAGAGCAAAGAGCAGAACCTGCGGCAACACCAGCTGATCCCATTTGGCCTAACAGCTTGTTGTTATTTCCAGGCTCTGGAGTTCTTTAAAATTCATGGGGACAGCCTGCAGTTTTAACAGAGGCTACCAAAATCCATCCTAAGATGTATCAAAAAAAGCACACTTCCTGGAGGGGAATAGGAAACAGTCAGCATTTACAGAGATCTCCCCGGGAACTTTTTTAAGATCCTTCTTTGAAGTAGATGCTACCAAAGACTAAGGCTTCCAGAGCTCAGCAATATTTAATGTACTTCCACGGCAATGGATGACAATGTTGTTGTTTCAGCTATATTATAACAAAAATATTGTGGTTTTCCTGTATTCTAACAAAAGTAGCTTAAGATTTACATCTCATTCATCTTATTCTGAAATAGCACTTCAGCCAAAAACAAGGAAGGGAGAGACCCTACTGCGAACAAAGGACTTCACTAACCCTTTTAGGGTGGCTACACGAGGCAAGAGGAAAAGAAAAAGACAATTGGGAAAAGCACTTTTTCTTTCTTTCTTTCTTACTTTTTCTTACAAGCCTCGATGAAAGCAGAAAACATACCCAGGAGATGAATGCCTGCAGTTACAGCCAGGGCGGGTGTCCCCACAGGCTCAACAAAAGCGCGTATTCACACTGGTTAAAATAAAGATCCACATCAGACCTGGACGCGCTATCGAAAACACACAGGAGTAAAAGCAATCCCGCATCCTCCTCCGCTTCTGCACCTGGCCCAGCATCTCCTCAGCGAGCCCCGACGCTCCGCAGCGGTCAGGCCCCTTGTGCCCGATTCAGATGAGGAATCAGTAGACGAGGAGGAGGAGGGTGCGATTCCTTGCAGGAGGGGAGGAATATCAGTTATCGGTGCTGCAGGTCTCAATAACGCACAGACACAAATGGCTTTAACTTTTTAATGCCTTATATGAGGCTACAGAATTTCTGTTTGTGGCTCGGGAACACGGCTCCATCCCTCATGTCCGCAGTGACAGAGCTCTCCTCCCCACCCTGCCCTTCAGCACAGCGAGCACCAACTTGCAAAGCTGAGTACGTCGCACTCCAAAACAGGCTGATTTAGGACATTTAGGACATTCTGCCATGCCAGCACTTCCCAGAAAGTCAAATATATACTAGTAGTTTTCCTAATATTTTTGCTAAGAGGAACAAGTTTTCTACTGGGACTTCTAAGTTTCCATTTGGACATCTGACTGTGGGCAGGAATACTTAGTGCTGGAACAAAAACAAATGTGTGCAAAGCAGTGTAACAAATATTAATCAATCTCGCAGACCTCGGAGGGAATAATACCTGAACCGCACACCAGCGGGAAAACAAGTGAAATGAATATGAGGTTCTTGATGTTAATACAAATCGCTGGTGGAAATGGAATTAGAATTTGGGACCTACCGATTCCCCTCTCACAGGAATTGTGTTTTAGACCTTGCTTAACTTTATAATCCCACACTTATTTAACTATTCATTCCCAATGTCTTCCCTCACCCCCAAACGATGCTGGTGGTGGTTACTCAGCCTTCCACCAAGTTTTGGGCTCAATTTACACGTTTCATACCAGCTTTCCTTAAGGACATGCAGATGGAAAGAAATTCAATGAAAGGAGGAGAAGAGAGACAACTGTAGCTTAAATATTTGAGAGAGAAAGAAAGGAAAAGCTAGAGTAATGTAAAAGCTACATACCCACAAATGCACCAATAAATTACTACTGCAGATTTTCGCTTTTATATTCACTTACCAAAGGAATACCTGCAAAACAAAATGAAGAAAAAGCAAAGACGTTAAAATGTCAGTTGACCAGTCTCTTGGACATATGACTCATAACTTTATTTCAAACCTTTGTATTTCCAAACACAGCTCTCGGAGTAAAAAAATCACAGAATGCTTAAATGCTTAAAATGCTTAAAAATGTTACCTAAACCAATTAGCTATGAAAAATGTAATTCAAAAGCACTAATGGCAAACTGTTGCTCAAGAGGTCCTGCTGGCTGGAAGCGTAGGATGTGCAAACCCATCCCTTTTGGGATGAACTAAATCATTTTAGTACCAATAAAGCTACTAAAGCAGCGTACCCAAAAGAAACAGCACCGAGACAACAAGGGAACCAGGCCAGTCTCCTGCCACAGGGGAAGGCGTTTCCCAACATTTGCCTTCCCCAGGAACATCAGCTTTTCCGGGAAACTCTCAGGCTTCCTTCTTCCCCACCCAGAACCCACCGTGCACTGGAGCTGTTTGTGATGCTCAATGAGGCTCCACTGCAAGGTTAGTTATTCACCGTTCCCAGAGCCCTGCGCGCTTCCCAGAGGGAATTCCAGCAGCCTATTCCGGAGTTGTAAAGGCCTCGGGGCTTAACATGTATTTTTGCTTGGATGGAGCCCGTGCTGGGACACAGGACATCACCTCTCCCTGCAGTTGAGCTACGCCTCATTTTCCCACCCTCTGTTTTAATAGGAAGAGGCCACTTATTTAGCAGCATTCCAGGCTGCTAGTTGAGGACCAGGTACTCGATTCCAGCCAGGTTCGGTGTCCAAGGGAACCCTGGTTCACGTGCACGTTTCCCAAGGTTTGCCTTTCCTAAGGGATATTTTCCACTGGAGCTTCCTTTAGCCTTAGCTACAACAGTGGGATTTCATGCAAGATCTCCAGCTCCTGTTCCAAGCAAACCCTATAACTTAGCAAGGTTTAATGCACTTTTTCAACACCTTGCAGAAGCACCCAGCTTATTGCACGCTTCCCAGGTCCACCTATTTTCCTAAGAAAGTCGGAATTCCCTGGAAATCTGCTTTGATACCCTCTGCTGTGGTACAAATTCAACGCTCCACCAGCACAACCCTGAATAATTTTACTTGTTTTATCGTCCAGCAAGAATCAGGACTTTATTATCTACATCGCACCAAAAAACAAAGCCAAACAACCAGATCCCCCCAAAAGAACCAAAAAACGTCCTCAAGGTGCTCAGAGAGTCTCTCTCTCACTGCAAACCTCCCATTGAGGTGTGCAAGCTCTCGCAGGTATCCAAGCTATCAATCCCAATATTTTACTGCACATTTAACAGCAATTTCATACAAGGCTACCGACGCAGAGAGAGCAATAACTTTAAAACGCACAATAAGTTTTAACATTCTTAATAAAAGCGGCTCTTTATAAAGATATCTGTCATTAAGGGCAACCTAACTTCGCTGTTCTCCACCACAGTTGTGGTGCAGTTAAACATAAACTCGTACGAATTATTGTTATTTCTTGGCAGAAGTAAAGAACCCCCTGAGGTTCATTTAAAACACACACACACACAGACACACACAAAATGAGGAATTAATAAAATATTGTATTCTTCTGAACCACATGAAGTTTTCTGACGTGTGTCTGTTGCTGATTACATCAATCCAGGCTCCATAACTTGTCATGTGATGACAGGCAAACACTTGTGAATTTATTTCTCTGAAGAAGCTTGCGATACAAATGCCAAGGAAACCAAAGCAAATGGCCAGGCCCAAATACATAAAAGCAGCAGGGCTTCTTGCAGAGATTTCTTTTATAGGTACAAGGGGGCAGGTACCCAATTCCCCTGGACTCCAGGGTAGCGTTTGGAGCCTAATCACCACTTTGGCTTGTCAAAGTCCTTGCTTAGACATAGTAAACAGAAGCATTTATTAAAAAAAAAAATGTAATTTTCTTTCTACTGCCTGCCTTGGAGTTTGAAACATTCCCGAAAGATAATGACAAGTAAAAACATGGATTTGATTTTGTGGGGTTTTTTTGCTTGTTTTTTTTTTTCAAATTGCAACAGAGCAACTTTTGATCAGTGCATTGTCCAAAGTGGGAATTGCACAAACTCCAAGCGCATTCTGCTCAGCTTTGGTAAATTAAATAAAAATCATGTGATGTCATTTCTGTTCTCTGGTCAGAGAAACAATGTAATTAGCCATGACTTGTCATTAAAGGCAAAATTTGGTATCGCACTTAGAAATATTACAACGATCAGCTGGAAATCATAAACATCATCAAATATTTGGGTTAAATTGTTTTCATCACATTGTCACGCCAATTAATTGTAGTTCTAGCATATTTGCGGAAAGCAAACATTAAAAATGGTAGCAAAACACAAACTGCATCGCTGCTGATGAAGGGATTTCCCGGCACAGGGCTCCGAGACGGAGCTGGGGCCGCAGTCCTGGCACGGAGCGGGGAGGGACCTTGGGAAGCAGACAGCAGCCCCCGGTTCCCGGGAGCGGACGGGCAGGGATGCGGCGGCTCCCGGGAGCGGAT
>NW_010584090.1:164278-186246 GCF_000705375.1 Tinamus guttatus | reverse complement strand
TGTGCCTTCATCCAGGTCATTGATGAATAAATTGAACAGGACTGTACCGAGGAATGACCCCTGGGGGACACTGCTACCTACAGGCCTCCAACTAGACTCTGCACCGCTGATCACCACCCTCTGAGCTCTGCCATCCAGCCAGTTCCTAATCCACCTCACTGTCCACTCATCTATCCCACACTTCCAGAGCTTGCCCAGGCGGATGTTGTGAGGGATGGTGTCAAAAGCCTTGGTGAAGCCAAAATAGATGATAAGCTACCAGGTTAATCAAGCATGATTTCCCTTTGGTGAACCCATGCTGACTACTCCTGAGCACCTTCTTGTTTGGAGACAATAGCCAGGATGAGCTGCTCCATGACTTTTCCAAGGATGGAGGTGAGGCTTACTGGTCTGTAGTTACATGACTGAACTAGAACTGGTGCTCAGTGATGCTAATGCCAAACACACTTCCACTCGTCCAGGGAAGGTGGTACACGCAGCAACAAGCACAGTACTTGTTGGCCTCTCTGCAGCCCTGAGTAGGTACATAATCCCCCTAAAATTACATCTGAATGGGAAGCTTGTAAGAATCCATTTCTTGCTATACAGAAATCACTAGGACTGACAATATGTCAGGAAAGCAAGGCATTCAAAACAATATATATACTAAAGAAAGAACATTCGTCTGCCTGTGCAAATGCTTCCACTGTAGTTACTGCAAATTTCTCCTTAAAGCTCATACAAGTTTGTTTCCATGTTGTTGCGTCACTGCCAAAAATAAGCACTGTGGTTTATCAGGGTGCCTCAGCCGGCACAGGAAACATTTCTGTCACACTTTCCGTAAGTCAGAAGGACGTAAAAGTTGACATGATCAGCCCAACAGAGAGAGCGTAAGATGAAAAGCATCACAAAAGCACAAAAGATTATTGTTTAAAAAAAAAAAAACGCTTTTTCCTTATCCGTCATCTTGTTTGGGCTTAGCGGTCGTTTCATGCCTTGCTTACTATAGTAGCCTTTCTTCCCAGTGCTGCAGTGTTTGGAATCGGGAGCACAGTGGTGCGAGATGGGCTTTCCCAGCAAGCCTGCACGCTCCAGCCTGCATCCCTGCATCCTGGATGGTGCTGCAGCAGCTCTGTCTGCACCCCGGTGCTGCTTGGAGCTCAGCAGCTCCCAAGCAGCAGGAGGGCAGCTTGATGGGATCTGTGCACAGGGGGGACGTGGGATGGTGCCCGGGGGCAGCTGGCCGAGCCAGCCACGCCGAGCGCACGCTGGCTTGTCCTGTCCATACCGCACATCGGGGTGCACCTCAGCAGCGGCAGGTTTAACCAAGGACTGTCTGCAGACTGTTTCTTTTGCACCGAGTCACATGGCTCTGGGAAGGAGCAGCACCTGAGCAGCAAAGACATGTAGCTGGAAGCTTACGGGACAAAAATGAATTGCAGGGCTAACCTTGTTCTTCCCTAGGCTTCAGGACACCACATGACAAATTCCACCATTTCAGAGTACAGCTTTAAATGACAAAGTAGAACACTGCCACAAGCTACGTTTATTTGCATGGCAACACTAGAACCCCAAGACAAATCAGTCTGATGACAAAAAGTTAGGGAGTCAAGCAGCTAGCCACTAAGTTTTTTCTGCTTAATCTGGAGAATCTACGCAGAAAACTGTCTCCTCACAGCCTACCAGCAGAATGTGCTGGCTGTGCTAAATGAGTATATAGAGTTTTGAGTTACTAGTTTGCTGTCATTCATGCATTGCTTCAGTCACCTGTGTCAACAACAGTTATGCTGAACCCATCTACAGCACTGCACTAAACTAGATACTGCTTTTATTATGCCCTTGGTCATAGATTTGTCCTTCTAGAGCCTCACCTCATCATTCCCGGTGATGCTCAGAAGGCTGGACGGAGATCAACATGATATTGTCTGTTTTTTTGCTCTCCTCTCTGAGGGAAAGACAGACGACAACAACAGTAGAAAAATTAGGTTTTACATATTCTCTGTGTTTAATAAACTAGTTATAATAAATCTTCTTTTATTCCTAATTGTGGCTTAAAATGTACCTGTCACTCTCATTTCTCAGACAACATTATCTAGGAAAGGAGGTTGTATTTATTTATGCTCCACTCGTTTCTCAGGTATCTTTGCTTTTTAAGAAAACACAACAGAGAATGCTGCAAGTACTCAGACAGGGAGCAAGAAAGAAACCTCTGCTTCGGAAGGAAGCTGCAGCTAACTAAAAGCTAACTCACATTTCCTAAGACTGTCAGAGCTGCTTCTGGCTCAGTATCCATGGAAACCTCTCTCTATCCTGCCGCAGGAATTAATTGAAGATCCCAACCCACTTGCTTAGGGAATCACTGTGACATTAATGTGCGTCAGGCTGGCTTTACCACCTCAGATACTCTTCCTTATTTCATACCAGAACAAAAGGTTGGATTTGTTTTCACCAATTTAAACATACCAAAAGGGCAGTTTAACTCCCTCCTTCTCAAAACCAGGGCGCAGCTGAGAGGCTAAATCCCGGCAAGCAGCTGTTTGTGCTAAGCTTGGCACAAGCGTGGCAATAGGAGAGGCTTCCATCAAGGAGCTCCCCATGTGCACGAGCAGAGCTGCTCTTCCCCATGCTGCTGGTGGGGGAGGCACTGGCCGCCTTGCAGCGCCAGGGCCTCCTCCCACTCGTCCTGCCCTAGGACGTGCAAAGCTTCAAAGGAAAGAAGCAGAGAAGGACTTTTGCAAGAGAACATCGTTTCCAGACTTCTCTGTGAAGGTTTTTCACTAATCGCAAACATTAGCATGTCACCTTCCCCAGGGCTCTGCTCCCGGGTCACCCATCCCTGGGCATCGACCCTTGAATTTGTTTTCTTCCTGCCTTTATTTCCTGCTTAATTCCCTAACCGCTCTCTCCTCCATCTCCTTCATTTCATTTCTTCCCAGCCTCTAAATCATCTTTTCCTCGCTCCATCTTGTTCTGCTTGGACATTGATTTTCTATTTTCATCTTCTGGATACTTTGTTAGCAGCTGGTCCTTTTGTAACCATGACAACTGTACCATGATGTCAGCAGAGGGTCTCACTGCTACCTGAGGATCTGGATCTCATTAGATGCCAGCGATGCCACTTGAACTAAAGTTTTGCATTCTGTACCCAGGGTGGAGTTTTGTTTGGAATCGCCTGGCTCATGGGAGAATCATAAGAAAAAGGTAGTTGTCACTTTAGCTGGAATCCTTCAGAAAACTGCCTTCACCTCCAGTTCAGGCTACTGAGACAGGAGATCTCACTCAGACATGGGTTGTTTGAGGAGCATTAACACAAGACTGATGCAAGACTGCTACCTACCACAAAGCGATGGCACGCGCCACAGGTTAGACCCAGGGCCTGCTCTGTTACAACACCTGAACCCCTGGCAGCTCATGAGAAGAAACTGACTGACCTCAAACCATAATCCTATGTGCTGCATGTATTTGCTGCATGCATTTGTTACCAAATGATTTTGCAACGGCCATTTCAGGAACTAAACAGCACTGTTTTCTCTGACTGTAAATGCAGACAGGAGAAAAGTGTAATTAACTTGTTGAGCTGAGTTGGCGAGAATCAAACTATGTTGGCCAAGTCCTTCAGAAGAGCAAGAAACACATCCACAGTGGGCACAGTCAGTCGTAGTACGCCTCTCCAGCTAACCCATGCACCAGCTATCCAGCGCACGGCCAACACTTTGTCTGATTCAGAAAACAGACTTTACTGCAAAGAGCACTCCTGCCGATGCTGCATCGTGGAGCATATACAAGGGTAACAGGAGCTTCCCTAAAGGGGGAGAAGAATAAAAGAAGGGGAAGGGGACAGAGCCTTGCTCATCTCTAGACAGCAGCTTTGTTCCACAAACAGTGATTCCACTTGTTGTCTTACTAGCTCACAAGTACCACTGTTTTTGAGGGAAAATAATTTTTCCCTTCTAGCTGAAGTTAGACATTATGCTTGTGCTACGATGTTACTCACCGCCAAGACTGGGACCCCGACCTGTGCCTGATCGCTCTGCAGCGCAGGGACTCACAGGTTGCAATTCCCCAGCACTAGGCTTTTTAGACACCCAGGAATTCAAATGCTGCCAGAGATGGGAGCCAGCCAAGCACACACTCCATGGGAGAAGTGAAACTTCAGGTAGCACCAGCATCCTCTAGTGAAGTTTGACCTGTTCTATGTTCCTCTTCTTCCACTGTAGAAACACCAGCCCCATCGTGTTTCCTCTTTATCCTCATGTCATTAAAGAGCATCATGCATGTCATTAAAGAGCACCGATGCTGTGAATCTCCAGCCCTTAGCTTAAGCAACATCTCAGTTAAAACACCTGCTTTATGTTCAGTAAAAAGCCCAGACATTTTACTCTAAGAAAGTGCTGTCAGGAGCTGTAGCAGACCATATACAGAACCAGCGGACAACCTCCCATGTATTTATTCACTCAGTTCAGGCTACTTAGTCTTCAGAAAAGACATGTAAAAAGGTGGGGCTAGAGAATATGATTTGATTTAAGATTTCAATGAAAGGATGACAGGATGAAGCAATAGGGAAACAAGACTAAATCAAATAAGAGAAAGTTCTTTTCTGTAGTAATATTTATGCAACGGGACTCACTTTCAGGTGATGCTGCATAAGCCAGAAATAGAAATGATTAAAAAAAAAAAAAAAAGGATTACATACACTAACACAGATTCACTGGTGGCTATTAAATATAACGTTGAAGTGCAACTTCTGGCACAGGAATCATCTAGTGGTACACTGTAAACTGGTAAGCAGGAAAAACTTAGAAACTAACAGAAAATAACATTTTGCACAGTACCAAACCCGTGGAACTCTGGTAAACTCTGCAGGGACATACATTCAGCTGAAACACTGGGCACTGCACCTGATTACACCACTTTTCACCTTGGATTTATTTTAAGCAAGGTTCTTGCCCCTCGATCTCCTCACTTCATATATTAATCACTAGTTACCTGGATTTGAACAGAAGCACCATGGCCCAGGTCAATATCCCTCGCAATCATCTGCTCCCAAATCAAAGCATTCCACCAGCGATATGTAATGGGGTTGGCAAGACCACAGACATGAGCTGATTCATTAGTCCTGCATCCTGGGCTTTGTGGGGAATGTTTAAAGTTTTCCATGTGAACTACCAGAAATTGAAATTCTATGTATTTAAAGACCAAAGTGCAAGTTGAATTGGTTTTGAGAGACCTCAGGAAGAAGCAAAAAATGGACAATCCTGCTCAATTATCATAGAAATTTCAAACTAGCATCTTCAGACCTGAAATGCTAATGCAAAATTCCTGTTGCTGTTATGTACTACACATAGTATTCTGCCTTGCTCTCTATAAGCATTTACATAGGTACATGGATCACGTATTGCCATAGTCCTTTCTTCTTTGACCTTCCTTTGCCTTTCTTTATTGTCCTTAGGAAAGCAAAATTGAGTACTTTCCTAAAAGTGGCAAACTAGTTCAAATTCAAGTGCTGTATTTACCTGTATTTATCTAATAGATCAGACAGCATTACCAGTGAGGTCCCTTCTAGCCTTCAAGCATTTTATAAACAATCCTTATTCTTTAGACTGCATCCTCCTTTTCTTTCCCCCGTGGGCTTGCTTCTCGCTTTCTTTGATTTTCTGCAACCTTTTAGCAGCTTCCACTCCTAATCAGATCGGTAACATCTTCCACTACAAGACACACGCACCAATTAATAATTTGCTTTTGCTTGGAAATGTTTTGGTACAGCAAGGTATAATGCAACAGCTCTACAAAAGCTAAATAATTTTTGGCTATATCAATACTGAAAGCTTTTTCCCCTCTCCCTGCATTTGGAATGCTGCAAGTTAAAATTTTATATACAAAATTGAGCAATAGCAGAAGAGAGACAGGAGAAACAATAATTCCCGGGCCACTAATCTAGTGACCAAAAGCTAAGGCTCAATGTTATTAAATTGCCTTTCTTCCTTACTTTTGCAAATCAAATTCTAATCTGATGGGCATTACATAGCCTTATACTTTCAACTTCTTTTCTTTTTTTCTGAACAATCAAACATCAAGCATTTTCATTATTTTTCACAGGGTTTAATAAGAAACACTGGGACCTACAGCAGAGAAAGGACAGAAACTGCTGGAGAATCCCCAAAGAAAATCAACAAGAGTGATGCTGGTTTTCTCCTGCTTGTAAACATGTTTTCTCCACAACAGAACTTTGGCAGAAGTCACTGAAGTGAGAAAAATCACATTTTCCAGTCTATGAGGCACAACATCTCCATTTTTGTTTATGTGGCTTTCCTGAAGGGCATCTTAATTAAGGTTTAATGCACTGGATGGCAGGGAGGAGACTTTGAGAGGACTTTGAGATGGGAAATCAGTTCTTGGGAAGAGAAGTTTTTGCTAATGAAGGAAATGGTACAACCCAAGGAAAGGAAAAGGAAATCCAGAGCAGCTGAGCTCTGTTTTTTTTAATGGTTTTGTCTGGGGTAATACCACACAGTCCAATGAAGTTTGTTAAATTTCAGGTTTAGATTTTCCCACAGAGTAAGACTAGGATCCAAGGACTGTCTAGGAATGTATGTGCTAGTATTTTCCTTTTATCTTCAAACTGAAAAGTTTGCTGTCATTCATCTTTAAACAGGGTGAACTGTCATCATAAAATAATTGGCTGAAAATCAGCTGCTTCCATTTCAGCTCTCATGTTGAAAATACAATTAAACTCCAGGGTTTAGAGGATATAAAAATGCATCAATACTCAGCAAATCAAACTGTGGAAATGCAACACTGTTTTCCGTCCTTATTACAGGGAAACAGGCCTTGAACCTGCTGTTTCAGTTCCTTCTATGACACTGTTAGTTTTAATTTGGTAAAGATTCATCCGACTATGTAAAGAGAACGATACAGTGCAAGAATATGATCAACTGAAACAATGCCACAATGCATAGAAAATAAATATTTTCTTATCTTCTTAAAACATTCATAATAATTGCCTTCCACAATACCTTAATTTATTTAATTGTGACACTTAGGCAGTATTTATTTCTTGGTTGTTTTTCTGGCAAGTCTTTCAAATATACCCACCTTTGTATTTGTACGTGGCAATGTAAATACTTGTTCAGCTATATCCAGTTGTTTCTCAGAAGCAAACAACAGTCTTTGTACTTTTAAGCAGTTTACAGGATGTAATACAATGTGGCTGTATCAGGCTCACTCTAGTAAACTTCATATTTGCATTTCCTGCCAATTATTTTTAGCTCTGCAGCTTTAATAGCACATCAACATGATACTTTCTTCCATTATATTCAACATCATCGTAGGCACTTTCAAAAGTAAATGGTAGAGACATTTTAGTTAGTTGATCTCCTGCCTTGCTTCTCAGCAGTTTATTGTTCCTGAATGTATATTATTTTCCTTTCATTAGTTTCTTAAGATTGATGTTCTTACTGCACCAAAAATTCCAAAATACAGTTCTTCAAAAGAAAATCTGGAGGCAAAAATGATTTAAGAATAGTAGATGAGAAAACAATCTTTAAGTCTACTAGAAGTTAAAAATCACCACCTCCTCAGAGAAAAACTCGAAGAGTTGTTAAAAGAATGGTGGACTTGGAGGTTTTACTAATTCCAGCTTTTACAAACCAACGGAGCAGTTTGTAATATAACTAAAACACAATACACACAAGACCCCAACACGGAAACAGCCCAAATCTGTACTGTATCCTCATCTCAGTCTCGAGTTTGCTTAAACTGTTCCCTTGTTGAACTTGTTGAACTGCAAGAGCTTTTATTCCAAGCAGAGCAAGAGTTCTAGAAGAAACCTGACTGAAAGTGAGAGCTCGCTGCTGCTTCCTGATTAATATGCCAGAAGATCTGTGTGACATTTCTATGGAATGTCTCTGAGCTCTTGGGACTTGATGATTCAGTGCAGAGCTGCCTGGAATTTCTGCAGAACTTTAGCCCTCCACACTTCTCAAATGGTTCCCTTTTACCAGCCTGTCAAGCTAAACTAAAAATAATTACTTTGGGAGCAATAACAAGGAGAAAGATGGAAATTTCACAGCACCATGTGTTAGGCAGATCACTAGAAAGAGTGAATTCTGCATTTTCAAAATCAGTGCGAAGCGCATCTCCGATGTTTAATTCTTTTTTTTTTTCATAGTCAGAAAAAAATATGCCAAAGTTTAATTTGCAACCTTTACACATTTTAGAGAGTAATAATTAAGTTCAAGTAGGATGTGATTAAGACCTCTGTAAGGTCAGTTTGATTAAATTTGTTTCTTGCTTGTCACAGTCCCACAAAACAGCATGAGCTGTATTTAGAACCTGCCAGTAACTGGCAAAGCTATCCTACAGGAGAACTGCAAGTCTCGTCATTCAGTAAAGCAGCATACAGTAATTTGTTTTTCAGACACTAAAGGATTTGAAGAACAGATTTAGACAATCACCACAGATGAAGTAAATGCTGTGCAATGGAAAAGCTCTCTTTAAAGAAAACGAAATGCCTCATCTTCTCCCTCAAAGGCGGAAACTTTCCCCATACACTCACAAACTGAGCAGGTACTAATCTCTGTGTCGTGTACATGAGCAAGTGATTCTGCTACAAGCCATCTTTCAAACCCCAGCAAAAAAAGACATGGTGAAGATAAATCATGGGTTCTACAAGTTAGCTGCAGGCAAGGACCTTAGAAAATTTTTCCCCAAATGACCTATTTATTTTTTAAAAATAGTTAAAAACATATTAATGAAAGTAACTAGAGTAGAGGAGCCAAAGGCTGCTGCATTCAAACCAAAGAAAATGAGAATGGAAAGTGATAGAAGCTCACTGCAGGAGAGGCCAACAGCACCCTCTGGACACCAAGGAAGACACTGCCTCAACTTCAAAACTTCAGTCACAAAATAGGCACCTATTACATTTAATTATACCCCAGAAAAATAAAAAATTGGATATAACACTTATATTGAGAAAGTCCTACAAAGTCAATATAAATGAAAGGAACCTGAATATAATACTTGAAAACCTGATGTGCTTCAGAGAGTCATTAGTGAATCATATATTAAATCCACAAATAATGAAAGTTAATACTCATTGTAAATGCTGTTGAATAGAGAGGGGAAAGCAAAATAAATGTACTGCATTAGTCTAACAGCTAAATTCCTTTTGATTTCAAGGGTACAGGATCATACCATTAGAAAGTTAAAGGCAAACAGGATAAGAACTTAGTTTTAAGAAAAGGAAAAAAATTGAAAGGACTATTCTTACAAGAAGAAATAATGTCTTTATTCATCTGGAGAAAGAAACTGGAAAACAAGATAAATGCAGCAGTAAGAATCCGATAGATCAACATTTGACATGCATAATGGCAGCAAGAAAATATCACTCTATGTCATCTTCCTTCACAGGACCTTGCACGTAGGAAACGGTCATTCTTTTTAGGAGCCTGTGTTCGGTACTGTACATTTCTGCACAAAAAAAATCAGAAACCCAGAGGAGATTCAAACTCAGACTGTATTTTATGCAAAAAGATTTAAGGAACTAGGTGTGTAAAGTTTAGTAAAATAGTGTCCTCTACATCCACAAATCCATCCAAGGTGCATAGCTGCCCATCAAAAAATAAAGGACAGGAAGGCTCTACAGGAATGATGGTATCAAATTAAGACTAAATGAACAATTTAAATTAAAAAGTGTGTTCATACTATTTTGACTAATTCCAGACAAACCAGGATTTTCCAAACTTTGTCCTTTCTAATGGTTTGTGCTTAACATATTCCGCTGAGTTGCTCCTTCAGCATGGGTATTTTCTTCTACTATAGCAGTATGGTGCAGTGTGTGCAGTGACCTCATTCAACTGATAATTGTTCCTGTTAGTCACTTGCTTGGTTGCACCTACACAATGATTTGTAATATTTTCTTTCCCTGCTTCTGGCTTTTGCCCTCTTGTTGCAGGAGTAGCCAAACATTTACTGTAAATCTTAGCTCAGAAGCTAGCTCACCTTCTGAAAAAAATCTGAACTAGTTTGGAACTAGTTTGGTAGGTCTTCCCCTACCTTTCTGCTAAATACATATTTAATAAATTCCGCATACATCAATTAAGGCTAATTGATTTTTTTCTGAATGCTGAGTATGGGTAGTATTTGCAGTGTCTTTCAAGATGATGATGGCAGAAGCTCCATGGCAACAGCATGTTTGCATTCCTAAAAGAACCGCATTGCTCCTGTACTGTCACACACGAGGAAAACAGATCTGAAATGAATTCAAATAATAAACTATAACACCCTTAATCCACTAAAATAACTAACACCTGCAAGAACTGCTTGGATGATTTTAAAAGGTATTCGCTGAATGATTTATTTTATTTTGCAGAGTCCTTGACCTCCCTGCCCCCTTTTTTTTTAATCATGGACCCCTTTCAAAAGGGTCTTTGCCCTATTAACACCTTCAAGTAAAGCTCTTCACAAAGTGCACAGAAGTGACCCAAAACAAATGGGAAAAAGTAGTCAAATAATTGGGCTATATTATATTAAATAGAACAATGCATACACATTTGAAGGCTAAAGATGGAGCACTGATATACCGTTTCCCTGATATTACTACTTACAGCCAGTGGACTAAGAGACCCTAAAATGAAACTGAATTAGTATGTCACCCGTGGCATGGTCCAGCAGAAACAATAGGCCTGGTTTCATATAGCAGATCAAAGACAGAATGAAAAAAAAGACTGTTTAGTCACTTTACTGCTTTTTAATCTCCATTTTCCCTTTGATTCCTGTCTTAAGCAAATAAATTTACAAATTAGAAACTGCTCTAATCGTTTCTAGATGCTAAGAACACAGACTGTCCCCTTTCCAAAAGGTGGTTCCCTTTGATTCCTGTCTTAAGCAAATGAATTTACAAATTAGAAATTGCTCTAATTGTTTCTAAATGTTAAGAAGAACACAGATTGTCCCCTTTCCAAAAGGTGAGGAAGAGTGTGCCAGCTCAAAAGAGGTATTTGTACCCTTATTACATGGGAAGTCAGGTGGACAAGAACCGCAGGCACCTCCTCTGGAATGTGCAAAAAGGTCTCAAAGCCTCATAATTAGTCACGTGATTAAAAAAGAGAAAGTTGCAATGGATGCATGTCATAAACTGGAATCAATGCTCCTGGCCAGGTAACGATCTCTGGCATATGAAAGGATTACCTCTACTGCCGTGCTAGCAGACTGAGCTGTTGGCTCTTTACCCCCCAAGTTCAGCTGTGCTTTACACTTGCACCTGCTAGCCCAGGAGGAAGAGGTTGAAATTCAAGCACTCCTGGAGTTCCAGCAGATACAGCAGCAGGGATGCAACTCCACGTCTAAATCCACACAACTCCAGTTGCTACTTTACTCGCTCAGCATAAGACAAGTGTTGTGTCATATTTGAGTCTACAATAAACACTTGAATAAAGACTTCTTCCCTGGAAAAAGTGGGGACAAAAAATTAACAGACATATGCAGAAAGCGAAATAACCACATAGTAATTTTGCATATGTCCAGAAACACAATCATCTTCTATCTACTATGTACACATCTCAGCCTCTCACTGCTCAACATAGGAATGTCATCTATGAGCTGGCTGAAACAGAAGCACTAACAAACCTGCCTCCTTCATGAGGACATCCATGGAGGCGGAAGGCTGGCAGGTCTGTTAATTCGTAGCACTGACAGTGAAAACCAACAGCAATGAGGAGAAGAAAGACTCCACCTACCCAGGAGTCCCCAAGGAAAGCTACAGTTGAAATGAACAAGCCAGGCTGAATTTCAAAGCCAGAAAGGATTACAACTAAATCGAAAGCAGAGGCAGCCCAGTACTGCTGTTACTAAGCTCCCTGTGCAGAACACAGTTATCAGCTCGAGACCCTGACTATGCAAAACCCCAAGGGCAGAGATGCAAACACAGCTAAGTGAATTCCTCTTGTATCCCCATCACTACCCTTGCAAGCCCTGACTACACACTTTTCTGCAAAGCAAGGCCTATGGAGGACCAACTATAGAGGATAACCACAAGACTGTTCTTCCCACTGCTCTGTTTTCTCTGTTAATTTCACATCTGCTCTGTGCCTGTTTTCTCTGCAGCACTGGCATTTTAGTAAACTGGCTGAGTTCTTGCTACCTGTCTGTCCTGCAGGACTGCAGCTACTTCCTCACCAGTCTGATATTTCATGCTTAGGCATTCTGGCTGTCTACTGTTGACTAATGTGCACCCAGAACCAGATATTCACTGCTCTCCAACGCTGTGCTTATAAATTATTTATTCCTCCCAAAAGTTATTTGCAGTTACAATTTAGGTCTCTTAGATGAGTAACAGTAATGGTCTTTGAGTGTACAGTGACTTGTACCTGCAGGAGCGAAAGGGCAACCTAAGGACACACTACAAATCTTACCCAGGTTGCTTATTTGCACCCCTCTGTGCATCTGTCCTGAGATGTGTTGGATACCTTGTGTGTTTCGAACCCAGATCCTCAGTTAATAGCTGAGAAGCACACAACCGAATTACTGAGATGCAACAAGTAAATGAGGAAACAAAGCCAGGACAAAGCAAATTCTTAATAACTGCCTGTATTTTTCGTAGCAGAAGGAATATGGCCTTGCATCATTTTTAATCAACAATGGAGGGAGGGGAAAGGCAGAAGACTGTAAACAACAAGACCACAGTTTGAAAAGTTAACAAAACAGTAGCTTTTTCAAGAAAAATAGTCACAAGCATCAGTAAATAGCTGGAGAATGGAGAGGGAAAAAAAAAAAAGTAAACTCAGTAGCGAAGAACAAAAAATCCCTACCTACAACTCATAGCCTATTCTAACAACACAGACATTTCAGTTTGAATAATCTGAGGAATTTCTTCCTTGAGGAAATAATTTGTCAAAATACACTGAAAGTAAAAAATGAAAAAATAACTTTTATAAGACAACAACATAAGCATCAATAGCTAAGCCTCTGTCAAAGGAACCTTTGCCTAGGGATGCCACCACGTCGTATTGCTCAGTTACGCTTGCATTGCCCCTTTCAGGAGGGACCCACAGAAACACAGTAGGTAACAGTATGCAATATTCAAAATTCAATCATTGGATGATGCGTTTTTATCTTGCCATGACTATGACAATCCTTCAAAAATTCACAGAGCCTGAATTGACATAATAAAACTCTTTAAGCCCAGTATTTACAGTACAGTAAATATAG
Organism: Tinamus guttatus; assembly: GCF_000705375.1. The sequence continues at coordinate 173,061 of NW_010584090.1, read as the reverse complement.
TAACTATTTACAGGCTCATGCCCCTTCGGTGTATGTCAGGGAGGGGAGCTTGGCTGAGAAGGTGTTTCTGTCAGAAATGTCAAAAGAAGAGAGTGAGAAAGGCAGCAAGAGGGAAGGAATTGAGGCTTAGCTGCCATCCTGTGGACTGAAGGCATTCATTCCTGCATGGTAGAAACCTTTTGCATGATGCTCCGAGGAGAAACAGGAGGGAAAAAAGAGGTCCTTTGAAATAAAGAAAAATAAATATGGTAGCAAAAGAGCAAGACCTTAAAGAACTGACATATGACTTCCGTGAATGGGTGCTCACAAATGAGAATGTGCAAAAGGATACCTTGAAAGAGCCTGGGTAAGAAAGCAAGCACAAAGTGCAATCAGATGCCTCGAGGTTCCTACCTTTATGCCATTAAACTACAGCAAGTGACCAAACCTTTATTACTCTACCAAAAAGCAATTAAGAATTCAACTCCTCTCTCCCCCAGGCACTGAATACTACCAGGCTTCAGCACATAGGTAAAAAGCTGGCAGTGTCAGGAAGGGCTTCTCCAATACGTGTGTTAATGCTGCACTGCCCACTGTTTATCATTGTGGACTGAGGAGTATCAAGAGCAGGAGACTGGACTAGCTGGACCAGTGCAATCTGGGCTGTCAACTTCTCTGTTATTTTCCTTTTCTTCGGTAATGGCCTCAGAGCACCACAACTGCTCCACTGATCGGTATTACAATATTCCTGCGGCAAATGCAGGATGGTAACAAGAGTTGGCTTTTTCATGAAGTTTAGATTCTATGTAATTCAAGCTATTCACTGCCCTAAATTAGCCAATTATAGCAGCAATGAAACAGCCTTCTGTAATTTCTGTTATGTTCTCCAGATTCCCAACAGGGCCTAGGAAAAATAGAAACTGTTGAAATTTCTGTAATCCAACAGAACAGAAACACATTTTTTTTTCTTAAAGCCTGACAGTAGGAAGTATCTGACTCTCTTCTAAACACTTTTGCTCTTTTACAAGAACCTCCTTGTACATCTTGGACCTACTTTTTTGTCCATTAATTTTCACCTATGATGTGCCAGATAAGAGGCCTCCTCTTTCTCAAAATCAAAGAATCTCAGACCAACTCTCTGTGCCTAGCAGGATTCCCATATATTATGAGATGCAAGGTCAAACATTCATGTGTCTCCTGCTGCTTCCTGAAAAAAAAGCAGACAGAGGAGAGAATGTGCCCTAATGACAAGAAGGACAATCAGACAAGAGGGGGAAAAACAGTCCAGACTGACATTATCATCCAAAATTGTACAACTTCAGGTCATTTGGTGTGATACCAAAATCCAAATTTTGCTAACACTAAAGCCAGGATCTAGAACACCAAATTAAGTTCTCTGGAAAGCACATACCACTCTGACCCTAAAAAAAACCCTGATTTGTTAATGCCAGTACCTTCAGTTTTCAGCACAACAATAAATCCACAGACTGGCTGAGCAATCAAAAGGCATCTAATTTCCCCCATGATCAGGCCGTAAGTCCCCATTCCTTCAATGGGAGAGGTGATAGCTCCTCAGCCTCAAAAAATTTCCCTTTGGAAAAGTGTGTCCACAGGAATGCAGCTGCTTCCCTCTGACAACGCAGCAGCCACCATTCTCTACTAAGGATGTAGTGAATCTTCCAAGGAATTCCTACTTCAAAGCCAGTTCTCATACCGTTCCTCAAATCATCACTTTCATTCTAGGCTATGAGTTTATGACACTGTTACATTCCCAGTGAGCTGCCACTTCATTCAGGCTATTGCTATCTACTCCACAACAAAGATCATTAAATAATTGAAGTCAGATTCAAAGATTTATTTTCTCAACCCCTAATGAAGCCGATGAATTAGACACAAAACCCAGTAACATCCGGCATATTCCCATTCCCTCCCAAAATAACTTCAGTGAAGCAAACTCCTTTTTTGCTTCTCAGAAAAAGCTTGATGCACCTCCCCTGCTCTCAGCAGGAGGTTAATAAGCCTAGGTACTCTCTGCCTCGTTTTCCTCACACAAAGTTTCTGCCATGTCTTGGGAGCCTGAGACTCTCTGCAGATAAACTCTAAGAAACCCTGCATACTTCCTGCTCCTCCAATCCATCCCAAGAACTGTTTTCTCTACACCTGTCTGTCTCCCACTCCTCTAGAAGTTATTTCAGTGACTGGTATAAAAAACGTACACTAAGTATTTTTTGTTCAGGACAGTTCAGGGCCTTCTTCAGTACAGTACCGGATTTTTGGAAACACTCCCACAGTCCATGGCTTGAACTAAGAATTTTCATATTGCTTTAACAGAAAGCGGCTTAGGAAGGAAACTGGGTTTGCCGAGTATCGTATCTTGCACGTGACCTGCAAAGGCAATGTACAACACCCGTGCCAACAACACAAGGTTTGCATCTCCTGTCCCTAGGATAAACTATCTGCTCACACTGCAGTGCTGAGATTAAGCCATTGAGTCATTACAGATTGCTTCAAGAAATCTTTGCAAGACTCAGATACTGAGCCTAATTAACTTCCAGCTGACAACAAGGTGTCACCAGGACAGTGTTGCCTATACTACACAAAAAGAAATAGTTTTCTGAGTCTGAGTTCCTGAACATTCCTTTCATTTTTCAATGGGACTGTGTGCGGAATAAGCAGATGGAGGGAGGAAACCCATCTGAAAAAGAAATATTATTGCAGATGCATCATTTGGAAATCAACCGCAGTCTGCAATTTTGGAGTTGGGGGTAAGGGGAGAAAACAAACAGAGTAAGCAAAGTTACTAAGATATGGGGCAGTTACAGAGTCAATACCTTAGCATGCTGACTATTCAAAACTCATATAAGAAGTGGAGAATTTGGAATTTGACTTAAAACATGCTTCCATTAGTAAAGGGCTAACAAATTACACACCTGAACCATGAACAGAAGAGTTATTTCAGGAGCTACTCCACATCAATTGATCAGCTCACACTGGCCAATAATTTAAAGTAGAGATAATCTCACAGTTTAGGTACCAAAATATTCTTTATAGAAAAGTCCCTTGTACCCATGTGATCCTGCATGGCAGCCAATAATAATAATAAAATAATGTCAGTGTTTCTCCTGAAATACTTGCATACCTTAAACGAGCCTGGTGACTTAACAACAACAACACACATACCCCAACAATCCTCCATCAATTCTTCATAATGGTAACTCTCCGCTGCTATATTCACAAATTACCATAGCAACTATTAGATACCTCTGTATTTTTAGATTAAAATTGCTTTTATTTTCACATAATACAGATCAAACTGAAAGAAATTACTCATTCATACCAGGAAATTCTACTGGAAAAAAAAATCCAAGGATAAATTAGAACAACAGTACTGAAGCACACACACACAGAAACTGGTTAATTGCAAAAAGCAAATCACAAACATAACCATTTATAACACAGCTGTTTCTAAGAACGTGGTCTCAGCAAACCTCACTGGAGCAGCTCAACTAAAAAGCTCAACGGGCCTTCTCAGGCTGGGGTTAACTGCAGTAGTCCTTTGTGTTCTCTGTTAAAGCCCCTTTTTTTCTGTCTCTTTTTTTTCCACTTTCTCTTTCTAAACAGGACCTAATTTAAGCCTCAAACACAGAAGATACCAATGTTCAACCCATCATATGCTAATGCTAACCCATTCAGCTAATGTTAGATAGGTCCTTGCTGTCCCAATTTTCCTTGATGTTATGTTGTGCTTATACCCTCTGGTGGACAAAAAGCAATTCACAGCTCAGCCTACCGACTAAATTAGTACTGTGTTAACAGAAAATCTGTCACATAACTATGGAATAAAAGCCATGCATTGCTACGCAGTCTCTACATAGCAGAATTAAAGCAAGGCCTTGCAGCCACACAGAGTCACAGAACGTTGAGGTTGGAAGGGACCTCCAGAGATCATCTAGTCCAACCCCCCTGCTCAAGCAGGGACAACTACAGCCCGTGGCACAGGAAGTCATCTTCATCAGGCTCAATATGTCTCAGCCTTTCATATTCTCATTGGGCTCTAATTCAATAAACCCTGTCTCCTAAGTATATCTGAACTTAGACATGAATTCATGGTCACATTAAAAAAAACAAAACAAAACAAACACAAAACACACACACAAAAAGCCCACCAAACCACCTCTGTGGCATTCATAGTATTTAAGAAATAATGCCACGAAGGAGTCCAAATTGAAGTATCCATCTACTTGGTGCCCTCTCCAAAATGCAGCAGCATGGATATGGAATTAGGTTTGAAAACTGTATAATCTACCACCTACATTTACAAGGTCACTAAAAAAATTAAACTTGCCTTCATTTTGGTAAGTCACTAAGCATTACCTGAAATAAAGGTGTAGTTTCCTTGTACTTTTTTTTTTTAATCTAATCTCTACAACAAAGAACTATGTGAAGGGATTGTATGAGTTTTCTAACTGAGAGAATACACCAGTGCCAAATCTGACAGTTTTCACTTCAACTGATTCCATTTATATTTTGCTATTTATTGTGATCAGAAGCAGATTTTTTAAATTTCCTTTCCTTTTTTTTTTTTTGTCCTCAATGGGCATTTTTGTCATCCTTCTTCAAGGTGGTTTGTTGCAGTTCTCTCAGATGCTTCTTGACACAGGTACCTTCCCACTCTTTGTTATCAGAAGACACAATCTTCTATGGCTGCACTCTCACTGCGATGGAGTAGCCAGTGTGAACTCAACGTTCCAATTAAGACTCCCTTATTAGAGCACACATACATGGAAAAGAATTTCTCCTCAGTACTGTGTGCACTATTGCCTATACCCTTCCTGAAAGCTCTTAAGAGTCAGCTGGAATTAACGAGTAAATGTAAATTGTCAGAAACAGTGATTCAAATGAATCCTCTCTGATCTCTCAGTTGTCTTCCTCTGTATTCCATACAATTTCATCCATTTTTGACAAATCTGCTCTGCCTTCTCTCTGAAATTCTGAAAACTTAAGAGTCAGAAATTAACACTCGCACTCTAATGGAAACTACTGCAGTCTATCCAGGCTCTTAAGAATCAAGTGCATATATATGAATATTACTGTAGGAAGAACGGAGAAATTTGGTAAATACAGCAATTTCAGATGGAAGGCACTGTTAACAACTAACACATTCTAGTGTGAAAATCTGTCTGTGTTACAGAGACTGCTGTATTACCTTTCACCCACACCTGTTTCCTTTCTTTTAAAGGCACTAATTTGTTAGGGAGCATTCATTCAGTTCTTATAATCATGACACTTTTCTCACACAAAAAAAATACTAGATTAAAATGCTCTTATTTTAATATCACACTCCTTTCCTGAAATGCACCATGGTGCAGTAGAAATCCTTCAGTGCTCATCTATGCATTTTTGCTGCTTACTGCTACAAACACTGACACCACATACCCGTTATCCTCATCAATTCTGCTACACAGTGAAGCCTAAAAGCTCATGTCCTCATAAAAATTGTCACAGAACAAGACAAAATACTACACATCAGCAAATGTGTTTTTTACTCTCTTCTTGACAACAGCTCTTTTTTTAACATACGCCTACTACATGCTACAGAGGCATTATCAACCAAAATCCAAAGGGGAAAGAAAAAAAACATCTTCCACTTCCTGGCAGTGTAGGGATGCTCTATACCCATCTTCTGTGTGGCAGTACAACATTTTGTCCAAAAGCGGAACAACAGGCAGAAAACTTTTATTTTACCTATTGCCAAAGAAACAGAGGTTATAGGACTTCTCTATTTTCCATTTGGCCAAATGGCTAGGAAAAAGATGTCTGCTTAGATGCCGAATTTGTCTGTCACAGCTGAATCAATGTAATGTAGATATGTACAGCTGGCATTTGCAGAGAACTGTCAGGCTGATGGGCCTTGCCAAGAAGCAAGGTTAATCAGTAGGCTGAAGTTTGCTGTATATAGACTGCTTTGTACCACAGCTAAAGTACATGAACCTAACCTGCTACTCCTACAATATTGCAATGCAGACATACTCCAACAGTACTTTTTATGGTTAAATGCTTGCCATTCAGCCTCTCGTCCCTGATGTGCTCTACACAGAACACAACTCAGTTCCCTGTCTTTAATGACTCAGTATGGCAATGCATTTTTACATTTGCTGCAAATCCTTCAATTACTACGTGTTACAGGAGGCTCAGACTCTTGCTACTGAAGAGTTCACAGAGTTCTGCAGCCCCTTCTGCAGACATTACTTCTAACATTGTTTGGTAAAACATCGAATATTGCTGTTCAAAGGGTCAGGAGTAGGGAGACTGCAGCCAGAATGACTTCAAAGAAAGGGAGATAGAGCAAACTACACCAAAAAGTAACATATTCAGGTTCGACTTGGGTCTCAGCCTGAGGCCTTCTTGTACAAGTCACTGCATGAGTGCATGCCATAAGATTGGATAATGATAATGGAAAAAGGCTGAATTTGGGCTTTTAAATGAGACATTTTTGTGTTCTACAGTTAGCAAAATGTAATCCTTTTCTTATTGTAAGGAAATATGAGAATTGTAACTAGGTCATGAGAGGATAGGAGCTCAGAAACAGAGCAGAGGTTTACAGAGCAGGGAACAGTTTTACTTGCAAGGAGTTTATGGAAATGATTTGGGTAAAGCAGCAGCAAAGACCTAAATTTACCTGCAACATTGAAAAGAAATAAGAGCAAGTTCATATTTTTCCTACATCCTGTATTTTGATTGCAGCTCTTCACTGTAAATAGAAAAATGGCAGTCTGCACTGAACTTCAGGATTCTGCAGCATGTAAGAGTGTAGCAAACAGAGTTTAGTTCATCATCCTGAAAAATACAGCCAGGGGAGTGAGGTGTGGGGAGAGATATGTGAGATAATTTCCCAGATTGCTTCCTTTGGAGCTCTGATGTGGTGCTTCCCCAGCGTAATACATCTAAAACAAAATGACAGAGGATACTCGATACCCATCCATTCCCTACAGTCTATATGACTGCTGAGAAAGAATTCAAACTTTATTGTTCTGACATGATGAAAGGGTTCAAGAGTCTGAATGCACATTATTCAAGTTCAGCTTAGGAAGGTAAGACACAAAGTCAGAGGTGCTGTGAGTGAGAAACCAGGCTAATCTGTATGGTGCTCGAGGTGCAGAAAGAGTCAGCGATATTTCCTGGACAAATCTTTACTGTACCTAACCCCATTTTCTGTCCTAAGCCACAGTGGAGGTTCTTAGCCGTAACACAATTTTAGTGTTTTCAGTTACCATTTAAACCAATTGTTCTCATAAAGAAGTAACCCTTCATGCCTCTTAAGATCCTCTTCTGGGGACTCTAGGCTTGACTTAACATGTTCATAAAAGTACCTTTAAATAACATAAGACTGACCCATGTTTACAGCTTCTTGTAATAGTGCCAAATTCCAGAGGAAGGGTGACCAGACATCCTTTCTCCTCAGTAACACTAAAGCATATCCCCACATGGCATACGCACATATGCACATGCAGGCTCTTAAAAATTAAATTCAGTAGGCTTCAGAGCATACATACAGCACACAAACTCATACGGCTTCAGAACACTGTGTAGGTTTTCCCCATAACTGACTTCATAGGGCAGCCTGGAGAGCAGCAGCACAAGATGCCTCAGCTAAACGGCAGATTCCTAGTGGGCTGAGCGAGAAAAACTAGAGTATTGACCAGTTAGATACAGCAGTGTGATTCAGTATCTCCCCAGCGAGTTGCAGAGTAACATGGCAATACAGTGTTCCCATCTGAAAGAAGGATAAGAATATTCTTGGACATATTTCTTTCTTCATCAACAAGATACACTTTCCAGCATCATATACATATTCAGCAAACCGGAAAACCCAGCTCAGTTCAACAGTTGCTCTCAGACATACAATAACATTTCACATGTAACATGCAAACCTCCTTGACACAATGCTCTGTGTAGAACTGAACCAGTAGTGTGTTCTGTAATTATCCCACTTTCCTCCTAAGGCACTGTATATCCTGCTGATTAAGATGGCAAATTAAATAAAACTGAAAAGCATCAATTTCTGGAAAGTCAGGGATGTCTGGAAATCTTGCTTTTTGAGGCAGAGATGGTATGGGAATATACTGCAAAGGAGTCATACCTGCAAGAAGGATGTGTAATAAAGAAAAGGAGAAAGGACAATGAATGAAACACATGATACTGAACTAGAGGAAGATGTGGTTTTCCCTAGAACAAGTTTTACAGTTTTAGGAACTCTATCATTCTCTAATATTCCCTCCAGTTAAAATCTAGTCTAAAAAAAAAAAGAAAACAAAAAGAAATCCAGTCCCCCTAGATCTGAAATGTAAGGCTGGAGAATCAGAAACTCCCTAAAGAACAGTAAGAAAAGATATTTAGTTGGATTGGTGGGTTCAAGACAGTACAGTAGTCTCTCTTCCCATTTCTTACCTATCCAGGAGGACGCTGCCAAGAGAAAAAATATTCTTCTATTTTATGCAGTAAGTCATTGTGTTTCTTGGAAGGAAAACCATGTTTCACAGTTCTCTAGCTGCGGAACACTGATTCAGTACTTTAACACAGGGAGGTATGACACTTCCTTATGAAAGGAAGCCATGGTTTCACGTTATATCTCATGGTGCAGGTACTTTTGGTTAATTTTCAGGCACACAACCTTAAAACCTCAGGTATCATTTTCTCTTATTGTATTTATCTCTGTGCCTAAGCATACTCTAAAAGGGGTTAAACACTGAACAGAGTGTGCTCTATTGCGAGGTGAAGATTTAACCATTTGCTTAACAGCACAA
>NW_010584090.1:123574-151503 GCF_000705375.1 Tinamus guttatus | reverse complement strand
AGGGCAGGGGGGTGAGCAGCAGCCATCGCGCCCCGGGGCCGCCGAGCGACTCAGCCGCGAGCACGAGGGGCCTTGAGCTGCGCGGGGCACCTCGTCCGGGGCCAGCACTGCCCCCTGCTCTGAGGAGAGAGGTGAGTTTGCACACGCAGCCCTGAACCCCAACGTTACATAAAAACACTATTATTGTGCAAGAGAACTTAATGGGATTTTTCAGGGAGGGGGACAAGGGAACTGGAGCAGCACCGAGGCAAAACCTCGCTGCTTGCCAAATGCCCATGCTCCTCTGCACAGCCAAGAGTCACGCAAGGCAGAGCAGAACAAAGGGGCAGGAATGTTCTCTGGGCTGCAGGAGCTCCAGCCTAACAAGCTGCAATGAGAAACACAATGGCAGCAGCTCTCCCTTAGCTCCCCTTTCCAAAACCACCCTTACACAGAGCAACAAAGTGCATTTTATCATACAAAACAATTCTGTAAGGGACTGCACATTTTCACCACTGACTGGATAAATGACCTACCACTAGCAAGGCATCTGTCCAACACATTCAAACTGTACAAACATGCAGAACCCTCCCCTCTGCTTACCAACCACCAACTTCATCCAGGCTTCAGAGAAGCAGTGCTTTTGGTACCTGAGCGTTATGTATTGCATCCACACGTCGTGGCTGCAGCGTGCGGTGTCCTGTTCGGTCTGTGAAGAGGCCATGAGCACTGAACAACAGCGCAGGTTCTGGTGTCTTAGACGGTACCACAAGCTGCCTAAGGAAAAACACACTAACATGTATGGTGCATTACCAATAAGTGGTGGTAAGAACAACAGAATGTGAACCTTAGCAAAGTTGGTGGGCCTTGTGGATGTCACAAGCAGGAATTCATTGCCAAGAGGCAATGCTGAGCTTTAGAACGAGTGCAGGAAGGATATTTTAAGCTAGTAATTTACAGGTAATGATAAAGAGCTCAGTTTCTCTCCCTATCAAAGATGAGTGAGAAATTAATTCATTAACCTATGTTCTCTCAAGAAGAAGCTCCGGGTACTTGAAGGGCTGGTAAAAGACATATGAAGACCCAGCTGCTGGTCAGAGTAAATTAGAATGATTTATTCTTAGTAGTATTTTATTATTATTGTCATCAAGTTATTTGTAATATTGAAAGCGTCATTAAATTAAGATACTAAGGCCTTATCCACAATAGCAATTAATTCGTTACTTGTTTTCAAATTAAGACAATTTCTTTTTCTAGCAGATATGCTGCTGCTAGAGTAGCTCAGACATAGTTATTTGTGTTCTGCTGCTGATTAAAGCTGGTGACTAATGATCCGTTATGGCCTAAAAAATGAGACGTTAAAAAGAAGTTAACTTGTTTCTTAAAAGCCGCTCAAGCAAAGCCACACTTTGAACATGCCTGGTTGGAGCTGGAGATCCCACCACAGGAGTTCAAGCTGCTACAAAAGGGAAAAAGATCAGGTCAGGATGGACTGGGAGCACTAAAGTGACTGGAAAAGCTTAGAAGGGTAAATATGCATCCTCAGAAGAAAAGTGAAGTAGAAGAACACAGAAAGAACCCTCACTCTGAAGCTTGAAGCTGCCGATTGCAACAAAGGAGAACCAAACTCTCAAAGAAAGAACTTACAGTACGAACTCATGTAATGCTCTTATGGATATTCTAAAATTCCAGATTGCTACATATTTCTTAGTTTTAACCCACAATTTGTGTGCTAATAATTCCTTTGGTTTTGGCTGAATATTGTTTTAGGTTGATTGTACTGCATGATCACTGACAGAGGAAATACAGTGTTTGGTGGACCAAATCCAAGCAGAAAGCTTCAGTGCAAGATGCAGATCACTTGTGCAGATCACTACACCTGGAGTGACCCAAGCTATTCTATTATATGTAGTCAAATCTTTGAATCCATGGCCAATTCTAGTAACTGCTGGTATATAACAAAATCAAGAAAACACCTCAGCTGTAATTCATTCAGAATTGTTTGTATGCCTAGAGCCTAGCAGAGACTCTTCACAACAGAAACATGCTGAAGCTGAATGGTTCACGGGCTAGGACGATCCTTTTCAAGGACTCGCTGAGGTTGAAGGATACCTCTGGAGATCATCTAGATCAACTTCCTTCTCAAGCAGGTTTATCATGTGTAGGCATGTGTCCAGATGGTTTCTGAGCATCTCTTCAAGGAAGGAGATTCTGCAACCTCCTCTGAACAATTTGTTCCAGTGCTCAGCCCTCACAGTAAAGAGGTTTTTCTTATGTTCAGACCAAATTTCCTTTTCAACTGCAGCGGACTGAATTAGATCCTTTTCACAGGGCAGCTGCAAAAGCCAAGGAATGATCTACTTGCACTCAGAAATCTACCTCAGAGACTACCAGCCAACAGGAATTGTTGCCTCCAAGGGATCCAACCTGGGATCTTTGCCATGTCATCCATAGCTCCTCTGGGGAGGGCAGCACTGATCTCCAGCCTGTTTGGAAGACAATGAGAAGAGGGGAGCACATCATGGGAGATGTGCTTCATGACAGGATGGCTCCTCTCTGCGAATCAAGAACATGCCACTCGAGACTCCAGACCCCTTTTTAAAAACACAGCAAGCTTTCTGGTTGGACACAGGGCAACATCAGGCAGAAGCCAAGACAGCCTCAAGGCAAGGTCAGAGCCCAGGTCTGAAATAAAACTCCACAGGCTGTTACAGTAAATGACTTTTATTTAAAAAAATGAAATAACCGTGAACATATTAACAGGCCTGCAGGTGGCACTACAGTACAGCTGGATATAAGGTAGATATATTTCCCCATGTACCCAGACAATGAAATCCATCGGTGCTGACATTAGTAAATTCTGAATACGGTTCTATCAAGCAGGAACGTTTTACTTAAAATAGCTCTGGACAAAGTTGATACTGAAAATTAAATTTTCCTTCACTTTTGAAAAGGATACAGGTCTTGAACTAGCACTGGCATTGGGTGAACTATTGCCTGTGGTTACCAGTGCAGGGAGAGATGCACAACATCTCCACATGAGAACAGAGTTCATATTCCTTCTTCCTTCTCGTTTTAAGGAAGCTGGGAGGGACAGGGTAGAAAAGAGGGGCAAGGAATATGGGCAAGGGAGGTGGGGTGTCAAATTCTATTCTCTCTCCTTTGGCTGCTTTTGTGCTATTTTGGACTGCTTTCTAAAAATCACTTCTTGATTTTATTGAAAGGAAGACTAAATGTAATGCGCCTTTCCTTGGAAATCCAGGAACAGTTGTGGTATTTCAAAAATACTAAAAATATCTACTTTCATGAAATATTAACTGTTTCACTACAAACCTAGTTTTTCACTAAATACACAATTCTCCTATTTCAGGAGTCTCCTGGGGGGAAGGAAAAAAAAAGTGGGTTCTCCCTTTATTTCTGCAACTCTACAGTGTATAGAGAAATGGCTACAAGAAGGGGAGTGCAGAGAATAGCTTTATCATTTTCCTTGGCCCGTATTTCACATGGGAACATTGCTTAAATTTCTGCAATTTGGCTACTGCTGGTCACACTCCTTCAGCAGCTATCAACTAATCTGCAGTAGGACAACCCACCTCCAGCGTATTCCTTCTAACTCTGTGGAGACTAACTAGGCATGAGGAAAAAAAAACATCCACACTCTTTATACCATTTCTAATCAAATTATGCAGGAACACCTTGCAGTTTCCTCATTATTCCAATTTGCAAAAGGCCACAGGAAAGGGACATGGCACCTCTCATTAGAATCTGGAATTCTACATGTAACAGTGCGACCTTCCTCTAGGCCTTCAGTGTTGAGGCAGCATAAAAAACAGTGGCTGAAGAGTGGGCGTAATACTGACCACACCAGCTCTTAGTGAGAAGCCTCTGCTCCTGCAGAGGCAGTCATGTGCAGTCCCTGTATATACTGTGAGCAAAAGGCTTACTTCACAGGGGATTTGGAATTAGCAACTCCTACGATCTAGCTAGTTTGGATTCATGAGCTTTCAGTGTGCCAACAGCATCTTTCACTGCATGGTAGATAATGTTCTTCACCTGGAACAAGAAAAAAAAAATCAGCACCTCCAGACTAATGAGAAAAGTCTTCCATAGCTTGCATAACAATCAGTGTTGGTAGTTAAATTCATAATAGCTGGGAAGTATATATGAAGAGTAAAGTCACTTTTCTGTGAGTGCCTAGGAAAAAGTACACTATTAAGTCATTGATACAGATTTACTTTGAAAGAATGTGTGATGAGTTAGTGGCTCAGATTCATATGAATCTGGCTCCCAGGAGGAGAAAGAAAATAATACAGTTTAACCCTAAGTTGAAAGAATGCAATAAATTATCATGTTGTCTTCCTGTGCAGTCTAAAGACTCCAATTTGTGCGAATTTTGTTTATAGTAAATTTTTGTTGACTTCTCTGAAAGAATTAATATGGCAAATTCTTACATTCTTAGGTGATATACTTAAGGATGGTTACACTGAATAAAAACTTGCTTGCAAGAAAAGCCATCTTTGCAGATGTCCATCCCTCCATTTTACATGCATATAGTTACTAATACACAAAAAAACGCTGCAGGAGAGTTTGCAAACTAAACAGCTATTAACTCTTTAAGCATATATAGGTGAAATCAAGATCTCTTTCAGTCTTCTCTCTGTAGAACTTACTCCTTTGGATACAATGCACTGCTGCTCAGTGCACAATATGTTCTCTACATAAATATTTGTTTAAGCAATTTTATTTCCTCAAACTAAAACAAATTATTTAAGTTTTTGTTATGTGGAATTAATCAAAATTTAAATATGCAAGCCTTGATCTCCAGAGCAATTCTCCTTTACGCAACTCATGAAGAAACAAATATAAATGACCTCAGTGAAATAAGATTCTCTTCAAAACAAAGCTTTTAAAAAATTATTTTAATATGGATCTTTTTGTCTGCTGTGCTTTACTCACATTTAGGACTTGATCATTCATAAGCTATTTAATACTGATACATGTGTTAGTTCAGAGAGAAACTTCTCTGGAAAGCCAGAAAACAATACTAATTTTTGTTTACCTAATATTGTAGATGTAAATGTATTATTTTTCAAAGTATTTATCAAATGAGATAAACCTTTAAATTTTCTTGTAAATCATAAGACAGAACCAACCTGTCAAAACACAGGGTATATTTAATGACTACCCTCAAAATAGTTACCTGCAGTTTATCCTCATGGTTTGTATGAGTATTAGACAGATGCCTGAACTCCTGGGTCAGACGGAAGCAATGCTTCACATGCTCTGGAGATACAAAATCTTCTGCCACTTTGATGCAGCTGTACAAATTATGGACCTAAAAAAAAACACCCATAGAAAATGATAAATACATCAAGACAGAGTGAACCATACAAAGCGTGTGTGTGTGTGCATAGAAATGAAGCCTATTTAATTTCACACACAGTTGTGTGCCACATCTGTTCTCTGTACTTTTCAGTTATTCTATTCCCTAGGCTGAAGTTTCACAAGTAGGAATGTTTCATCACTATTTAATCTAAATATTATTTTTCTTATTTCTATCAAATTACACATTATTCAGATTTTTATATAATTTTCACTAACATAAGGATTAACAGCCAAATCCAAATAGTTCCTATAAGAATTGTCCTCACAGTAAAAGGAACCAAGGTCAGCAATGAACTAATAGTTATCTGGGAGTCTCAGTTCTACTGTGCTCTAGCTTTAATTCTACTTGTCAATATGGCCTGTAAGTAGCACACTTACCTGATGGGGAGCACCTGCAGGAATGAACACGGCATCTCCTAGGAACTGCACTATTGCCCAACCTTGAACGCCATACTCATCATAGAGTCGCTTACGTAAGGTCTGGTCCAGATACCAGCTTTGGTCATGAATGGGGTCATGATCCGGGGGATTTTCTTGGCCTTGTTCTTCTCCTACCTAGTGCCAGGATATGGAGAAAAAAAAAGACACGTTAAATTGCTGGCCCACAAAATGTGGTGTGCCAAACCACATAACAAGGTTAACTTTAAACTATTTCAAAGTGTAACACTACTTTCATTAAGATGATTCAGATCTTAACGAGTAACATCAGCATGATCAGCATGAGTAACATGAAGCAGATCAGGCACAAAAGCTTGGGAGAAAAAATTACCTCTAATGTCCTCAAGGAGAGCATGGAAATACCTATGCACTTGATGACCACAGCAATCTGTATCATTTAGCTGCTAAAAATAAGCTCATCAGAGAATGTGTTAGGTCCAATCTTCCTTCATCATAAACATACCTTCCGGAGAAGTTCCCGTATCTTTTCAGCATCCTTGGCAGCATAGATGTGCCACAATGCTCCAGGTTTTTCTTTTCCTTCATGGATTCGCTGTTTTGTTACATCATCAGCATCTCCCTCATCAATTGTTTTCAGGACCTCTGAAAGAAGATCCACATGAAAACAATATGACTACATAGCTTCTGATTTTTGATATACAGAACAGGAATGACCCTTTTGATGCACTAAATCCAGTCATACATCTATTGCAACTGCTCTGTCTTACAACACTCTTAAGTGTATCAACCTTCATCTTAACAAAATTCAAGAACTGTGTCAATTAGCAGTTAATCAACACCCCTCCCCCTGCCCCAAACCACACTGAACTAATGCAGTTATTCAAATATCATGAGGGGGAAGAATAATATCAGAGTTTTCTGAACCTTCTTGAAGATGTATCCAATTTACAGCAAAATGCCACTGCTTCCACTATAGGGAACCAATGAAACATTGCCACACTTCAAATATGCACTGTAGACATAACCCAAATATCAGAGGCGGTTTGTTTTATTTCATAGTTATGACACTTGACATCTTGGATACATGCTTCTTCCTAACACATATCACTAATTTTCAGAAAAAACAGCTTTCCTCAAACATTACCATCATCATGGGTCCCTTCCCCAATGGGAATGCCCACATACACCATGACATTAACAGCATCAGACACATCCAAGTGCAGGTTGGTAGTTCCAACTCGTCTATCTTCTGCAGTAATCAAGCCTATTAAAAGGAGAAAAAAAATGCATATTATAACAAAACTCTCACAAAAGTGACCTCTCTGAAAAAAGTAGTTTTTCCTCTAGAATGCTACTTCTATTTAAAGACAAATGTAGAAACCAACGTTAGAGAGTAGCTGCAATAGTTCAGGTTTCACTGTATTTGGCATATGCAAAAAAGTTTAGGTTAATTACTGACTTAAGGTGAGAGTCCTTACAACTCCAGCTTCAAAAGTGTGCTTTGCCAGATGCAGTAGGATATAATGAAAGATGAGTCACTCTAAGCGTTTGCCACAAAGTATGCTAGAATACATGATTCTATCAAAGGCCGTTGCTATGGTAAATAACTTGATACTGCTGACAGCATGTCCTAGGCAAGTATGCTACATGGACTATTGATTACAGTCAAGAATATGCAACAGCATTGCAAATGCTTTCAATATGATATGGAGTCACACAAAAACATCAACATCTACAACTATTAGGAAAACCATTTTCACATACCATAGGCATTGTACATTTTAGGGCCCAGGTCAGGACGGACAAAGTAGCTTGGCAGCCTAGAAGCCAAATTCAGTCTGCCATCCCTCTTAGTATACTCAGGAAGGGGAAGATTTTCCATCAAGTCCTCAAATCTAGAGAAGAACAAAAATCACATTTTCTTTGGCTTCATTTTCGGTACGCCTGTATCTCTAAGCTGATTACAGCCTACGCAGATACAGTCCTGCGTGCACTGTTATTAAGCCTTACTTACCTTGTGGGCATCATATCCCGAAAGTCCTCCCCTGGAGGCCAATCCTTTAGCTTTAGTACCATTGGCTGACCGTCATCTGACCTGAGCCGTTCTGCAAGAAACAAATCAAGATTATGCATATCCCATCATTTATTACAACCCATTACCTTGTTTATGCCATAAATTATTTGCAGCAATACCTCTTTTCCATAAGACAGCAAAACAGATACTGTTATTTTTTCTTTGGGCTCCCAAACATTACAATACCTGACCAAATAAGAGTGTAACATTAGATACAGAGTAGTATCACTGCCTACAGCAGACATTTAGAAGATCCTGCATAACTGCCAAATCTTAGAGAGTTTTAACTCCAAAACCAAAATTTTCTAGAACATTCTGCTTTACCTCTTTCAGTATAAAAGAAATTTGCATTTCATTTCATAGAATCATAGAATGAATCATAGAATGCTTAAGGTTGGAAGGGACCTCTAGAGATCATCTAATCCAACCCCCCTGCACACGCAGGGTCACCTAGAGCACGTGGCACAGGACTGCATCCAAGCGGGTTTTGAAGATCTCCAGAGAAGGAGACTCCACAACCTCTCTGGGCAGCCTGTGCCAGTGCTCTGGCACCCTCACTGTTAAAAAATTTTCCTTTAGATCCTGTGGAACTTTTGGTACTTCAGTTTGTGGCCGTTTCCTCTAGTTCAGTCGGTGGCCACCACTGAAAAGAGGCCAGCACCATCCTCCTCACTGCCTCCCTTGAGGTACTTCTAGACACTGATCAGGTCCCCTCTCAGCCATCTCTTCTCCAGGCTGAACAGGCCCAGCTCCCTCAGCCTCTCCTCATAGGGCAGATGTTCCAGGCCCCTGATCATCCTTGTGGCCCTGCGCTGGACTCTCTCCAGCAGCTCCACATCCCTCTCATACTGTGGAGCCCAGAACTGGACACAATACTCCAGATGCGGCCTCACCAGGGCTGAGTAGAGGGGCAGGATCACCTCCCTCGAAAGGGCTTTCACAGGAAGGGTATGTTGTATATAACCTCTCTTAAAAACACTCCTTCCCCCCATTCATTACCGTTAAGAAGAAATTAAATGAAACAAAGAAATTTGTCTGCTCATCCCAAGGAGAAGCCCGGCAGAGGGGTGAGCGGCTCCGAGGGGACCTTGCACAGACGGCTGCAAGCGCGAGCAGCAGCACTGTCAGTGCCCAAACCCAGCAGGGGCTCTGCTCTGCTTCCCTGCAAGTCCCGTGACATTATCCACAGCTGTATCCTACGGGAGTAAGTTCCTTCCCGAAGCAGCTGTCTCGTTCCTAATCCACCTCACTGTGCACTCATCTATCCCACACTTCTGGAGCTTGCCCAGGAGGATGTTGTGAGGGACAGTGTCAAAAGTCGAGATAGACGACATCCACTGCTCTCTCCTCATCTATCCAGGTGGTCATTCCATCACAGAAGGCTATCAGGTTAGTCAGGCAAGATTTCCCCTTGGTGAACCCGTGCTGACTACTCTTGAGCACCTCCTTGTCCTCCACGTGCCTGGAGACAACGGCCGGTATGAGCCGTTCCATCACTTCTCCAGGGACGGAGGTGAGGCTCACTGGCCTGTAGTTGCCTGCGTCCTCCTTCTTGCCTTTTTTGAAGACTGGCGTGACATTGGCTTTCTTCCAGTCCTCTGGCACCTCCCCTGTTCTCCAGGATCTTTCAAAGACGATGGAGCGCGGTTTAGCTATGACATCCACCAGCTCACGCAGCACTCTGGGGTGCATCCCATCAGGGCCCATGGATTTGTGGGTATCAAGTTTCCTTAGGTGCTCTCTGACCCAATCTTCCTCTACCCAGGGCAAGGCTTCCTCTCTCTAGGCTTCTTCTCTTATCCATTTCAAGAATGGTGCTTCTATTAAATGCTATCAGCTAATATTTTGAGATCAACTTAAATCTAGTGTCTTGTAAGACAAGAAACGACAATATACCACACTTAAAAAGCTAAAGGACAAAAGGAGCTTACCAAGGGGCCCTACCATCAGAACACCTTCCTCCTAATTCACAGAGTAGGATATTTGAGAATTGCTGAAGATGACTGAATTGTAACATAGGCCATTTTGATTAAAGAGGAATGCTGAAGGAAGATTGGAATCATTCAGACAGGCTGACCACATCTTAAGATAAATCACGTCTGTTAGTTTTCTTTAAAACACAAACTTCATCTAAGAAGTCATTTTGAAGAACGTGGCGGGAAAAGGCTTCTGGTTTTCAAAATTCTTCCTTGCAGGAGGCAAACTGGAAGGATGCCAAATTCAAACTTCTTCAAGAGTCTTACCCTGAGACCTGACTGTTAGCACAGAAAGAAGACATTTCAAATGTCATAGCAAAGGTTTTCTTGACTGGGTGTATGATATGACAGATTGACCATAATATAAACTGCTGTTTTGCCTCAAATGTTAGAATGGCTAAGAAAACTTCCAAAAGTGAGTAAACGCAACCTTGGGAAACTGACAACATTTATAGGGAAATAAAGTTCACAGCTCTACCAGATACTTCACAGTTCTACATGAAGCCATCATTTAGAAAACAAAAAGAACCACCGCCTGACACCCCCACATCTCTTCTCCCCCAAAAGGAAAACCCTTCACCACACCAAAAATTATCAGCTGAGCAAGAAGCAACTAGTTGTATCTAAGAATGTGTAACATTACTGCTGGCAGCACCTACAGAAAAAATATCTAAAACTAGGACTTTAGGACTTGTGAGTCATTCCTGCAGCACATATCACGAAGATATGGAAAACATTCCTGGGTTACAGTATTAAAAACAATTTGGTTCAAATTAAATGGAAGAAAGAATTGCAGCTATGTAGAACAAAATGACTCATTTAAAGGAAATGAGTTTTTATAAACTAAGAATTTTACACTGGCAAGTGAACTGGAATCAGGTCCTCAAGGACTTAAAATCTTGAATATGAGAAGTTCTGAAACCTCTTTGAATTCAAAATCATGCACCTTTGATCCAAACACGGAGAAGCATCTTTTAGGAAGGTAGTCAGAAAAGACAGAGTGAACAGCTACTTGAAGGAGAGCATAATGTTCTCACAAATTACATGAAACAGCATAAAAAACAGAAAACTGATTAGCAAAAGAAAGCAGGTTTAAGAATCAAGATGAAGAACTGCAAGAAATCTAGATAAAACTCAAATATATTTAAAGCAAACAGCACAATATTAAAATCAACTAAAATAAATGAAGTATCAGATAGCAGGATCATCTCTATACCATCTGCAAAGTAAGCTGTTCTGCTTCTCTTCAATAACTGAGTCTGAAAATAAAAACAGCAACATATTTGAGAAATCTAAAATTGACCTAATCCAGAGAAGCTAGTCACCATATAATTTCGATTCCATTTCCACATAAATTCACATATGAAATCTCTGACTGGTGGTGAATACTGATCTTCTGAACTGGGAATTGGCTGAATACTAATTACAACGTATTTAAAAGACACTAGCAAATACAGTCACGCTTTCCAGTGTAGATCACTAACATTTCTTATATGAAGGATGGTAAAGACACTATCTAGAAGGCAGGCAACAGTGCAATTTGCTGAAAGGGAAGCATCTGGACAAAGAAAAGCTACAAATAATGTTTCTTGAAGATAACTTCATTCACATCATTTTACTATTTTCATGAACGACCTTAGCACAAGAGTAAAGTTTCCCAATCACTGTCAACACAGTCAATACCATTATATCCTTCTAGGTCATTTAATTCTCAGTAGTAACAGGAATAGAATTCAATTTAACAGCACAAAGTACAAGATTTAATTTAAATTGTTCATTACGCACAGATGGGAACTCTGTAATTGAAAAATGGCAAGGGGAACACAAATGTATCTCGATCCACAAATATATGAAATATATAACCCTATTTGCTATTTAAAAAAAAAACCCAACCAACAACAAAAAAACCCACGTTCCACTGAATTGTCCATTTGTCAACTATTTGTGCTAAAAAATATAGAGAACCATTTTACAGACATACTTTTAGAATAAGCATCATCTCAATGAACCATTACAATTCTCTAACATTTATAAATCTTAGAAGATCTGCAATAAAAACAATTTATAAACTCAAGTTTATTTAGTTGGCATATTCCACCGAATCTTAGTTTCCACAAACTTCAACCTGATTTAGTTTTTTGAGTTCCCTTTAGTTTTACAATAAAGCTTGATACTGAAAGGAGAGTAAGGGTAGTCAAACGCCACACTGACTTAGTAATGGTTACTGATTCTGATTATCATTTTTACTGAGAAACATTCAAAGTAGTAGTTTCCCATGATATGGATTATCTCCTGATACATGAAAACAGCACATGAAACACGCTGTAATACAGCCAAGATTTTGTATTTTGAAATACTTTGGCAGCCCAGCCTTAATCTTCACCAGTAAAATGTTTTATAGGGTGTCCTACACCTGAGGGGCAATGGCTTCTTTGCACAAGACTGATAGCTATCAGGAACTTTTTTTTTCCCTCTGCCCTTCAATAAAATAGGAGGAAAAACAGAAGGCAATCAATGTAACAAGATACTGCTCGACCAAACTAGACAGCCATTAGGTATTACTTACTAGATATTATCTCAAAGCCATCCCAGAAGTCACGCACTTTCACATCTGAAATTATGGCACAGTTCCTGCAGTTCACCAAATCTACATCTTGATCTCCAAATTCCAAGCTGAAAGCTTCTGGTTTCCAGAGCTCTGGCTTCAACTTCTTATGAACACCAGATACCAGCACAGGCTGAGAATACAAAGAACAAATGCTTACTCCACCATAATCAAGTTTCCTACGTATGCCACCACAGTTTAAGAGCTGAAACTCCTTGCTACCATCACATCAAAAACACTAGAAATTATTTTCCCACATGTCCAGTTTCCGTATATCAGAAAAATAATTGGAGTCAAAGCAACCTCCAGTTTTAAGACTATGTGCAGCTACCTTACTCTAATATATCAGTTGTTTGCTGATGGAGTGTTTGAGAAAACTACCAAGGGATACTTACCAGAAGCTTCCAAGTGTTCTTAGCCATGACAAGAAAATTACATCTGACTGACACCATGGGGGTGCAAAAGAATGATCAGAAATCCTTCGTGAGTAAGAGGAATGCAACAAGTTCAAAACAGGAGGAATCCCTGCACATTGCAAAAAAAATTCAGGAGGACAAGATAACTTTAATTAGGGGGAAAGCTGACAATAGCAGTAGCAAGCTAGGTTTCCAGTCAGACAAGTGAGAATGTGCTGCACGGTAATCTCTTCTACCTGCTAAGACCTGGCTAGAGGAGTACTGACTCCAGCAGGAACAGGAACTAGAAACTCTATGGATGGTGGTCACACATTCCTCTATGCAGTTCTCATGGCCACGTGCTAATCATGCTTGTGATGAGCTTGCTGAGGCTAGGGGCCTCAGAGAATGCACAGTACCGAGTGACAGGTTAAAGTTGACTGAAAAATACTCTGCCCTCTGTGGAAATAGATCCTGAGTTTCAGAAGAGAAATATGTAGTGTAATCTGTTCTTTCCTCACAGCTGAGAAGCCAACAACAAGTGCAAGACAGTACTCCAAAAAAAGGCAAGGAATGGGAGTTCCAAGAGCATTAGCACAATAATAGAAGATAGAGAACAAGGACTTTTTCCAGAAAAGATGATGAGGGACAGAGCTGTCTAACTCCAGTGGTCATGGTTCTCAGTAGTCAGCGTGGGTAGCAGCTCCAGAGGTAGCTGAAGAATCAAGTCCCAAGGACACAGCAAAAGGTGCTCATCAATTTCTTAAGCTTTAGCCTATCTAACCAATCTTTAAGGCTCTCTAAAGAAGACTAACAGCTAGAGCACTATGCACTGAGATCTGGAAAGGAGATTATGCTGGCAGCAGGTCTAAGGCCTGTTCTTCTGGACTGAAGATTTAACTGGTGGATGACTGCACAGAAAATTCAGGAGAGTGCTCAAGTGCATGTAACATGAAGACTGAAGCAATACTTGGGTTCATAAAAGTCTCAGAATGAGACACTGCATAAAGAACATCCAAAAATTTCTCTACAAATTGCTCCATTCAGTACTTGTATTCTTGTATGTACTGCAACTGGAAGGAATGGACCTTTCTCTGAGGCTGTAGAGCATCAAGTACAGGAGATGTTAGGATGCATGCATGAATCATGGTCGATTCACAAATGGCACCTACTTCTTCCCATGGCTGAGCAGGTTCAGCACAAATCACACGACAACTAAAAAGACTGTCACAATATATATCCTCACACTAAAAAGCTGAGTAAAAGTCAGTGTGCAAGTGCACACAGGCTTGAGTACTGATTCACAGTGGAGTCAGTACACAGAGTTCCTCTGTCCCTCCCAGTTTATAGTGCTAAAGTTGAAATCTTTGTGCACCATACGTTCTTAAGACCAACCGGCTAAAGTTTGAATGGACATGTTCCTAAAGGAGGATGGGTTACAATTTCAAAGATATTTATAGCAGTAAGACTTGGCTGTTTTTCATAACTCACCTGGCCTTGTTTCCAGCACTCCCTAAAGATCTTCCAGTTGTTTTTGTTACTAGGATCATGAAGACAAAGGAGTCTACCATCACACAGCCAAGAGTGGGAGGTGTGTGGATCCAGCACATTTAGTCCCATTACCATTTCCTTCACCTCTCTCTGCGTTTCAGCCAAATTACTAGTTCGTTTTGCAGGATCAGATGTTTTCTTATTTTCCACGACAGAAGCAATGATATGGTCTAAGAAATTAGGCAGGCTTGCTTTGCCTTTGGCTCCCTGGAAAATGTAGATCAGTATGTACGTTTAGTTTTGCAAGAGTATACATATTAATGCATATTTGTTCCCATCCATCTTTCAGTCAAGAACATTTTGCCATCAAAAAAACAACAGTACACAAATCAGTACAGCAAGGGGCATGTATTCAACAAAAACAATCATGCTCCTTTTTTTTATAATGAGAAAACAAATAAACTGCTGCAGGTCACCTAGACAAAATACTGCAACTGTCTGAGTAGAATACGAACATGATCCAACCTCTACTACCTTAACGGTACAAATGGTTTACATTTTTCTGAATTTCATTAATGTCTCTTCTCTACATCCTCATATTTACTGCAAAAGTTAACTCAATTCTGGCACAGGTAAGCTAAGGAACATTAGCATATTTATATCTAACATTTGAGAATAAAATATTATTAACAATTTTGATGAAAAGTGTTAGATGATGAGATTCTTTCCCAAATAAATTCAAAATGACTTACTGTCGAAGCTGCAGAAAAGACTGGAGGAAAGGGGATTCCTGTGTCTAATGGGACCTGAGGAAGCTTTCCTGGCCCAGTGTGTAGCAGATCTCTAAGGCTGGAGCCTTCAGTCTTGTTGCTAGATGTCACTGGACCCAACAATAAGCTATTAAACAACTTTGGGGTTAGTGGGGAAACCTTTGTACTGGAGTTGAAGGAATCCAATCCAAAGGGTGAATGGGACTCTTTATTAAGCACTGACCTCAGTGATCCTGTTTCTGCAAGAAAAATATCAAGATAAGTTGGAAAAAAAAGCATGCTCAAATGATCAAAGTTCTGTAAAAGAGTTTGTTCTTACATTAAATATGATACTGATAGCACCTTGTGGTAAATATAAGTTATCTCAACAGTAAATGGGACATCTCAAAGAGAACCACAAACACAACATATACTACAGATACATTTTATCCTTAGTATGCTGTTAAGGTTTTTTAATTATTTTTTAAAGTACAGCAGATTATCTGAATTGTAGTGTTTGACACACAAACAAGTGTTTGATGTCTGAGCGTTTCAAACATTTCTTTCACTGAATTAATGTTATAGTACGAAATATTTCAGATGGTTTAAATGAAATAAAAAATAAAATGGCTACACCCTGTAAAATTAGTGAAAGTTATGAACACTTAGACTGGCATGTAAAAGAGTTTCTGATAGATACAAATTAGACAGGAATAAATGCTATTATATCCGTGCTGCCTCTGACAAAATAACATTATATTCTGCAAACAGTTGTTTCATACTGGGAGTGACTTTCTCAATGTAAGTACTAAGAAGTTCTAAGCTTTCATTTGATTCTCCAAGCAGACTCTAATCTCCAAATTCTGAGGAAATGCACTCTTCACATTTTCATGCAGAACAGCTTTATTAACTTCTTTAGTTCATAAGCAATTGAAATGAGTATTTACTATTATACAGCAGGACACTAGCTGCTTTTTACTTTGGAAATAATATAAAAATAGGTACTAAAATAAACTGGAAGTGGTAAGACCCTGTTCTGATCTTCAGTTGTATGCTATTTCATCATCTTTCTGGTACTCCATATATTTAAGCCTATTAAAAAACAAGTTTGGAAGAGGCAAAAGAAAAGACAATGTGTTTTTCTATTTAAGGTTAGACACTCACCAAATATAGCAACCAAGCAGCAGAAAGCAGGTCGTCTGCTTACCTTTTGTCTCTTCTTTTGCTTTTTGTGTTGCTAAGTCTGCAAGCCAGTGCAAGGCTGATGATGGGGTTGTTTCTGGACAAAGGGGTCTGTTAGTCTTTGTTTCACCAGTGTTACTGGCTGGTAATGTCTCTGTTTTTGCAGACTCTTCTATCCTACCATCAGTTGCTTCAGATTTTGAAACAGTGTCCGTTTCGAGCTGCCCCACTCCTGTTGTCCCTGCTCCAGTGGAAAAGGTGCTCTCACTTCCAGAGACTGATGCACTAGGATTTATACTTGGAAGCTAAAACAAAAATACAAGCATCTGTTAAATGCTGAATAAAGAGAAGAGATGAACTAGAGAATACGTTATCCCATATTTCCATCTCTTTAAATTCACAGAGGAGTCCCTTGTGCTTATGTATCATGACAGTGCAGGAACTTATAATCTGTATACCTCAAACCACCCATTATAGGGTTATTATTTACCATGCACTGCTTTGTCATTTCTTAAGACAAATACAGGCTTTTCATTTCCTTTGTATAGGAATCTTAGTTTTGTTTTTGCCTTCTTCAAAAAAAAATTGTGAGCAGCAACATGTCAGCTTAACAATCATGAACCACATTGAAGTAGTGGCAGAAATAACAAGCTACTATCAAAGTACTTTGTTTTAAGCTATGTCATAGATATGACTGGTTTTATACCCAAAAATCTACATAAGAAAAAGATTTAGCCCAAATATCTCCTAAAAAGTAACAATTACATTACCCAGTCCTGAAAATTTCCCACTGCTAGCCAAAAATGTCCCAAAAGATTTTTGCTAAGCCAAAATACTTAGCAATACATAATGACAAAATAAAGTCTGTGCTTTACGATAGATTAATATAGAAAATCTTACATTTTAAAGAGATAATGAAATACTATGTCAAACAAGGGAATACCTGTGATATTCCATTAGTGACAGCAGGTCTCAGCACTGATTTGTTCTGACGGTTAATACAAGGACAGTTAGCTTTAATACCCCATTTGCCACGTGCTGCATGAACCATGTCTCCAATATTGTAGAGGGCTAGAAATAAAGATAAAAATCTTTAACAACACATGTAAAGAAATCTAAAACAAGGTCTTATTTATTATACACAGATTTTTTTTTCTAATTATTACTGCTAACTATTTTTGAGTCCTATAACACCACACATTTATCTCCAAATAGTGCAAAACTGCACAGTAGCTTTTAGGATCGACTGTGAGAACTCCCACCACTGACCAATTATTTTCCCTTCTACAGGAAAATAAAATGATCCTTCTCAAAAATTAACCAACTTTAATGAACTCTATTAAAAACAGAGCAAAAGCAGTCATTACTGATATGAAAAGAGTAGGTCACCTTGAATTGGCAGCTGAAGCTCATGAGGGCTACTCGCCCTTCAACCCTTCTGATGCAGCAAAGGGAACCCTCCTCTGCTTTCTCTTCCACAGGAATGACAAATAAAACAACAACTAGAACATCAACCATGGTATTATTTTTTCATTTGCTTTCTCAAAACTGGGAAGAACTTCAGAATTCGTCCCTTCAGGTTTCAAGCGTTACCTGTGCCAGGAATGATCTGTGTTGGCATAAGATTCTCTGGTTCATGAGACTGTCCCTTTGCACATTTCAGCCAGGAGAAAACCTCTTCATCACCAATCTCCTCTGTCTCTGGAATAAAGACATTAAATTTTGTATGAAAGTCACTAAAGATTTACAATTCTGAATAATGCTTCCAACATTTTTTCTTCAGGTCATCGGATGAATTTACTCCTACTTTGGCAAGTTCTGAAATAAACTACAAACAGATACCATCGCAACAGGATCTAAAGCAATTTCCTTGCTGTTCCAAATTATGAACTACCTTAATTATTTTCCCTTCATCCTGGTAACTCCTGGTTTTCTACTACCCCAAAACTTAGCTTTTAACTCCTGTTAAGATCATAGTCTCATTATCTTATTCCTTTCCTGAATTATAGAATAACATTAGCTTAACTTGTCATCATCTTCCAGGCTGTTTCACAAGAGTATCTGCAGAACAGTTTAAGGAAGAAGCAACTAAACTCTCCTGTAATCAGCTCTACTTACAAAGCCAAAGAAAAGCGTATCTTTGGGATCATTTAGAACAGGTAAGGTATCACTCACTCATATCCTCTCGCCAAAAATGGAACTACACGACAGTCTGCCACAGCACACAGCCTTTGTCTGTTGATGTTACAGTTTCAATATACAAATTTTAACTACATAGATAAAATACAGTTATCTAAGGAGCAGAAAAAAGGAACAGCAACAGTAAGACAGTGCTGACAAACTACATAACTACCCATCTCCCATGCTAATACTCTAATTCTCCTACAAAACTTTAGCAATTTCCCAGAAACTATCACCACTGAAAGCTAGCTGCTTCAAAGATTAGAGAGCAACCCCAATACTCACCACTACGTGGACGATTCTTTCTCAGCCGATAACAGTCCAGACAGACTCCAAAGCCACACTTGCGACAAACCCAATGAATATTAAAAAGTGTTGTCTCACATACATCACACATTTCCCTCACGCCACGTACTGCCCTCTTCCATGCCACTTTCTCTACAAATAGGAAGAACAAGAAAAATTACTGCTACTGCATTGCAACAATACTTATGAAAAAAAAAATCACAGAAACATGGCTGTCTGGAGGGGAAACAGAAGTAGGCTTTTTACAATAAAAGACACATTCCTTGAGTTTCTTGTCTTGTGACACTACCAATCACCATTTCAAAGAGAGGGTGGTAAAGTCAACTCCTAAAATACCAAGACAAGACATGGGACACCTAACTATTATGTTGTAAGTGAATTTTAAGGAGCACTTAAGGAAACTACAATAAAATCATAAAACTTCTGCTAGTTCTATGTGCAGATATAGCAGATGTACAAAACTACAAAGCATGAGTATTTGGTTTTATTAATGAGAGCCCTGCCAATGCTATGAATTCCAAACTCTTAACATAACAGGCGTGGAAGTGGAAGCCCTCCCCAGCTGGCTGCCCTTGTGCATTCCAGAAGGTAAGGAGGGAGGGGAAAAAAAAAATCAGATAATCAGAGCCATTGTGTGATAGGCTGGACTGGCTACCTGGAGAAAATTTGTTCCAAACCCACTTCCCTTGTAGTGGCAACACTGTCAACTAGTTGCTCAGCTGAGTCCTTGCAGGCTGAAAGCAGGCTCTGTTCCCTCCCTAGAAAATCCTGTGTTTTTGACGTGATGTCCCTGGAGCATAACAGGACAGGAATATATAAGAAAAACTGCCCATTAAAGCAAAGCTGGCCAGTGTGATAAGTGTTCTGGACTCATTTCTATTTTCTTAGGAGCTTGAGTCAGCCAATTTCTGTATTTTGTTATAGAAAAAATAAATTAATGATGTCTGACAAATTTATCATTAGCTCCTTTAGTAGAAATGTTGCACTGAGATACCCCAAATGCTGGCCCCACAGTTACACATACTCTAATGAAGAAAAATGAAGAAAACATATCCTTCTCTTTGTGGGGAGGGGGAAAAAAAAAAAACAGCTTACGATGTGGCTCCACCATCATCATTGCCTCCTTCTCCGACATAACAAGCTGGCAGAACTGGTCCCCAACGTTAGCCAGGATGTATTTTGAAGTCTCCAGATCAATCCCCTCTGCAGGAGAGGAAGAAGGAATCCACAGACTCATGGCATCAGGGTCACTCTGCTGTGGGTTCAAGAATCCCTCTACTCGCAGGATACCTTTCCGGGTAAATACCAGTCTGCCAAAAAGTCAAAATAAAGTAATGAACAAGCTGTTCAACAGTCTTTAACTAATAATGTCATATACCAGCTTAAAAAAAAAAAAAAAAAAAAGCTTGAGTTGTAGAGCTCTATTATATAGCCAATACAATTAGTATAGAAAGTCAAAAAAGCAGAATAAAAGGCAATGGCAAACAAAACTGTAAGAACCCAAAAAGTCAAAATAAAGTAATGAACAAGCTGTTCAACAGTCTTTAACTAATAATGTCATATACCAGCTTAAGTTGTAGAGTTCTATTTTATAGCCAATACAATTAGTATAGAAAGCCAAAAAAGCAATGAATAAAAGGCAATGGCAACCAAAACTGTAAGAATGAACACCCAGGTCCCAGCAAGCATTACTGGGTAATCCCACAGACAGGAAGTTGCTATAGTTTGGTAAACCTTTTTTTTTTTTTTCTTTTTCTTTTAATACACTATTAACAACATAAGATGATAAAATTCAATTTATTTGGTCTGCTAAACCACACTGTTCATATACTCGGGCACAGTTCATTCTCTATTTTAGCTCTGAAGATCACCCCCAGGTTTTGGGAACTACACATTTCGCTTCTTACTAATGCTGCTGGCATGCAACTGTTAGAACAGTTCATGCTACAAAACATACAAAATTTTTATCATATCTAGTGTTCTAGCTACTGCTTTCCCCCACTCAACTGTTTTATCAGTAGGTGTTGACTATCCTGGTGTTTGTGTAGGAAGAGGTGTAACAACACAGGTTACCAGACCCTGAATGTCTATTGCCACTATTAAAATTAACTTTGTTTTCCAACAAAAGCAATCTTGTCTGCAATACCAGATTATTTTTTAATAGCAAGCTAAGATGGGGAAGCAGTTAAAATTTCTAGTGTGTGCAATCAATCTGGTAAAGATTCACTTCCCCCTTTATGTGCCAAAAAGCGAGTCAGCACCTTTTTTTCACATGATGCATTGCACTTGTTAGACTAGGTAGATAAAGAACAGAAAAACAGATATAGAGGAACAGAACTGGTCAAAGAACTTTATGGCTTATATGCACCACAGGGAGGAATGACAATAGCATTCTATTCCTAGAAATCAGTTCTACAGCCCAATTTCAAAACTTAGCCAAACATTAGCCTCATGCTGGCAATGTTTAGTTTCTTGGTAACTGAATTAGATTTATTTTGTTCTGAATTTCCTATGTAGAAGGGAGAGAACAGTTACTGCAGTAAAAACTGCTGCCCAGCAGTAGAGTTCTACTCAATAAAGCAATTCAATCTCCTTAGAGACCTGGAGGTTCCCTTAGTGTCCACACAGCTGTGTCTCCCAGTAGGAGCTCTTTCCCCACCTCTGCCACCCAGCGAGTAGTCAGTAGTCAGTAGATTACTGGTCACTCTAGTCAGATGATGGAAGATGGAAGACACTCAAGAGCTTCATTATTATACCAAAGAATGAAATAAATAAAACAGTTTGTGTTTGGAGAAGGTTCAAGCTCCGCACATGAACTACATACGAAGGAAGGAAGGATTTGAGCACCTCCGGAAATGGAAGAAGCGACAGGCCACAGTTGAGTCATCCTGCTCTTGTTCCTTAAACTTGCGGTACCGCTCCAGACGGCACTCCCGGCACTTGTGCAGATGTGGGGCTACATTGATGCAAGAGCCATCCTGAAGGAAAGGCTCTCCTGACTGCTTAAGCTTCCTCACCTTGCTCATATCTTTTAACACAGACTGACCAACTAGATGGGATAAGACAGAAGAAAGAACCCATTAGTTAGCTGGCCTCCAAAATTATTTTCAAAGATCTTTTAAAAATATATTCCCATTAAAAAAGTCACACCCATATCAGCCCATTAAGATCATGCACTTGCAGAAACATTTTTACCAGTCTGCCACATGCCACTGAAACAATGGTTATTTTAGAGAAAAAAGCTTTGTAAAATGAAGGGTCATCTGATTAAATTAGGGCTATATTAAAAGGTATGGAATAGTTGTTGTTTCTTCTCAGTCTCCGCATGGGAGTCAGATACACTGGACATCACCCACAACCCACTCGCATCAGGTCAGTGACCAGTAACCTTTAATTAACACTTGGACAGCAGTAAACTTAACAAACCCACAAGAAAATTCCTACATTTTCAAGTCCATCACATACCAGCTCTGTCCTGAAATACACGCGCATACACAGAAGTTGTATTATGTAGTTTCCCATAGAGAAAGTTATCATCCAAGGATCCCATCCCTCCTTGTTTCCAAGACACCTGCCATTGAAGCCACTACCTTTTAAAGGAGCCGTGCGAGGTCGCCCCTTTGGAGCTTGCTTCCCTTTCCCTTTTCCCAGCAGCAGTTCAGCATTGTGTTCTGCATTGGGGCCTAGCTTTGCCATCAAATGTTCTGGGATTCCCTTCATACAAGCCTTGGCCTGGAGCTGCTCTTCAGAGTCACTCAAATCCGACAGGTCACTATTGGTACTAGAGTCTGAGTCCTGTTTGGATGTCAAGCTCCGCTCATCTAGAGAGAACCTTTTCACAGCTTCAAATGGTGCTTTGTTCTCCTGTGGAAACTCTGTCTGTGAAGAGAAAAAGCCAGATGGGTGCCTGCCAAACACATTGGAAAAAGTTTTTAAAAGAGGATTGTCCTGCTGCCCAGGCCCAACAGACGGCTTTTCTTCTGTTGGGCTGGAGGAAAGCGTAGGCATCTCGATAGGCTGTGTCAGGCTGCTGGTCGGTGAGTTGGAACGGCCGTTCCCCACAGTGGAAGGGCTCTGAATACCAGCAGCAATCGCTGAACCTGGAGTACTGGAGAGCATCTTTGAGGAATCAGTCGTTATAAACAGTGTTTTCTTCTTAGTTAGAGAACAGTCTGCAGAGGTGAGTGATTCTGGCCAGCCAGAAGTGGCCTTAGGACCCGCAGGTGTAGAGGGAGTAGAAACCCCTGTCTGAGATGAAGATGCAAAGCTGCTGAAAGGATTAAGTTCTGCTTTCTCAGCAAATGCCAGGAAAGGATTTGAGGGTTCCTCTCGGGATAGCTTCGGGGGCTGTAAAAACAGGTTTTCATGATTATCTGGGGGCCGAGTATTCAAAAGGCTTCGGGGAAAGGCGGGAGTGAGGGTTGGCATAGATTCCGCAGGCAGCTTCCGCTCCACAGAACTGCCAGACTGGGTTCCAGCTTTAGTGTCCGTTGAAAGAACAACTTTACCTTTACAGATCCCAGGACCCACATTCTCTGTACACTGCTTGAATGGATCCCGACTAGAGGCATCTTCAGCCAAACTCTCTGAAATGGCTGTGAAGTAGTTACTGGAAGGTAGATTTTGGGACATGCATTGAAAAAACAAGTTCTTGGACAGATCAGAATCTTTCTGAGTCTCTTGTCCAGTGCTACAACCAAAGGCAAATCCAGAAGGCTTGCTCTCTGGAGTCACCACTCCATTTGATTGGCTTCTTCCACTCCCAAAGCTCGAGGATTGGGAAGCGCTTGGGAGAGAGACTCCAAACCCAGAAGAAGCCAAAAGTGAGTTTCGGGAATTCTGAAACAAAATTAAAAATCAACAGCCAATGTAAAGATTCTTCTTTGGATTCAACAACACTCTGGTTCAGCTAATTACACAATAACATTACTAGTCCACCTGTAACAGAAACTCAGCAGAAATATTTACACTAACTTCCTGTAAAGTTTCTGTTAATTAATTTCTTCAACTGACAAGCTATCAAACTAGTAAGTAACAATGTCTCTTACATATTGAAGACACATGCAGAAGATGAACATTTGATGCCTTATCACATTTGAGAGCAAATATGCACTATAAGACAATACAGTCTCATAAATATGTCAGTGATTTAAAGTACTGATTGCTTTAATTCAAATCAACAAGAAAGGAACCTTAATTCAAACTACTTTTCAAAAACCTCCCTTCTTTTCCTCCTCCCCCAGCATCACTCTGATTATCTTCTCTTACCTAGTGAGCATACTTAGGGAAATCAACTTAGCTTGTAAAGGTAATTAAATAAAGAAAAGGACTTAAAGCACTTAGCAAACAGACTGCTCCTGAGCAACACAAACCACATCTGCTGACAGGTTGATGCCTATGAAGAGGTGCCTTTGAGGGGATTACTCAGAAGAGATTAAGCACAAAAGTCTTAATTGCTACGCTCTTTAAATATGGAAGAATTTTCTTATTTTCAGGTTTTCACTAGATCCATCACTGCAACAATGACAAAGTGGATAGTCTGAAACCAACTGTGAACTATCTTCATTTTCTTTTTAAATAAAACTTTTCATCACTGCCACTGCCGCTTCCCCAGCTGTGGAAAAATACCGCTTCAAATGGTGCTAGTTTCTATATCAGTGGTCTACCTGCAAATTCTGAGACCAGAGTATTAATAATGATTTAAAATAAATTGACTTTATCAAAGTCTCTCAGCACACCTAAGGAGTTCTTAGTTAGCACCACAAATAAAAATAATTTTGACCATTCACATATATAATATGTAACTGCTCTCTACACTCTGGTTCTTTCTGCAGTCTCAGTAACAGAAAGCTCTCTCGCTTTCCGCAGTTTTATTTTTCCTTTCAATATTACTATCTAGTAATTTTTTCTCCCCAAAGGTAAACCTCTCACTTTCTCCCCTTTCCATTAGGCAAATGCAAAAGACAATGATGTGGAGTCTCCTTCTCCAGAAATATGCAAAATCCATCTGGACATGATTCCTCAAGTTTTCTTTTTTTTTCTTTTAAAAAAAACCTTAAGTGTACAATTTGTTGCATATTCTTATGCTTATCTCTTGAGATAATGTACGAAATATTAAGTTAATTATGTTCCATGTGACACTACCAAATTAATTACATTAATGCAGTGCTTAGTTACTTTAAGGCTGCACTGTGCAATAAATTGTATTTCTCAAATTAAGGCTCAATAAAGATAAGAGTGATAAAAAGCTGTCTTAGAATTCCTTTGTCAAAACAGCATCCTTTTCTCTCACATTCTTCTTTGCATCAGGTAATGGAAGGGCTCTTTTCTCAGTGGGGTGAGAAGGAAGAGATTCATGAGAGAAACAGTTTTCTCAGTCCTGTTAACACACTTTTTTAATAGGAATATAATCACAAAAGATATGTTGCAAATATGTACTTTTTCTGCCCTGTATGCCGGACTGTGAGTTACTCACCTCTCCCTGAGTTTGTGATCGGCTAGTTTTCAATTTCTCCTGCCCTGTAACTGCTGACATGCTGGTATCAGAGATCCTCACAGTTGTCAGCGTTGAAGAAGTCGTCGTAACTGCTGTTGCAGAAGTCATTGTGCTTTGGCTGACCTGTTCCAGTGATTTTCCTGCGTCTTTACATGCAGATCCAACTAACAGTGCTGGCCCAGCCACAGAGGAAAATGGAGTGAAGGATATTGGTGCATCTCCACCAATTGGCTCATCTTGGACTACTAGTGTTCTGCCATTCTCTTTGGTGTAAGTTGCAAAGCGAATATTGCGATTAATCTGAGGAATGAACGAAGGCAATTGTTTGGCCCTTGGATCCAGTCCTTTTTCACTATTGGAGCCTCCTTTCCAAGGACCTCTGCTTGCCTCACCTCCGTCACTACTATTGCTATCTGTCTCACCCTTCTCCTTTAGCTTCTTCATTGCAGGATCACATCCAGAATCTGAAGCATTTTTCCTCCTTCGTCCATCCTTTCCCTCCAAACTCTCTTTCTTCTTTTTCCCTTTGGATGATTTAGCTGCCTTGAGAGCCCCTCCCTACAAAAGACAAAGCCATGCAATTACTATATAGAACGGACACGTATATCTCATTCTCATTTCAAATAGCATTTTATTTGTTAGCACAATTAACAAACTGCTCTAAGCTTAGAAACATTTCTTTTAAACACAATTTGACAGATTTAACATGCCAGGACAGTATCTCCATAATGAGCTATTGAGATGAGCTATTTTGCTACAGCACATACCTTATCATAGCAGATTTTTGGAAACATGCAGCCATATTTCAAAGTAGTGCTTGCTGACGTATGAAAACTATTTGCACATTACTTATTGTACAAGTCTAACTACCACAGTTCTTTAGAACTGCACATTTTTGGTCCACTAGCCAGAATCTCCACTATTTGGCTGCAGACAATAGTATATGTTCTAGGCTAAGGCAAAGAAAAAAAAAAAAGAGAAGAGAGAGAGGTCATTAAGACCTCTCTTAAAATGCCACTAGTATACAGCCTGCCTCAGGGAAGCTGAACAGCATCTTTTAGAAAGGCCTTCTTTTTAAAAAGGCCTTCTAAAGGACAGCATCCTTTAGAAAGGATGAGTGGAGAAGCACAGAACGATGGTGCTGTAACAAGAATGAAACACCCTTATCAGAGCACTGTCTTTTGAAATGGAGCACAACTTTGAATACCAAAAATCCACCAAGATCTAGGCAAAACTTAGTAAGATAATGCTCAACTAGCAGTAAAAATAGATTACTTAAAGAAACCTATAGCCATCTGTCACAGTGACAAAGAAAATTTTCTGTTTTCAATTTCAGTCAATGAACACAGCATGAGTTTTCAGTTGTTCCCATCTAAAACATTTGACCTTTATGAAGTTCCACCATGTATATACAGAGACTTGAATTGTTGGAGCACCTCATTTGGAGAAGAGTTATCCATCACAACATGTATCAGTCGAGGATCCACTGACTTTATTTCACCACTCTGATTTTTATACAGATTGGCATTAAGGAGGAAAGAAAGAAAGAAAGAAAACGTTTCAGTCAGCATGTAGAGTATCAACAGAAACCTTAAGCACAAGGTTACCCTGTCACCCCTCTACCGTTTGGCTTTTTTCCTCTGCTCTCTGTAAAGCCTTTCAATTTATCAAGTTTAATTATTAATCCTTCTGCACCTTCTCTATTTCAGTAGCTTTCAGATTTGATACCATCTGTTGTTTTATCATACATTTGTACTGTATTTATCTTTAAAGGTATTCATTGTATTAAACACAATTCTCCTCATTCCATGTCATTTGAGTTGTGTGAGCTTTCTGCATATTCACACTGCTGGATGTGGAAAATATTGCTGAAAGGAAATGCATCAGATCATGTTAACTCTCCCCACTAGTGTCCACCCAAAAGTAAGATTAGAAACTAATGCTACAGCCCTCATCATGGATATTCAAGGCAGATAATTAAAAATCACTTCTAAAAAAAGTGGTCTCAAATTGTTAGGTACTTGAATGCAGCAAGGAGCAATGAACAACCAGTTTTTATGGCTGTGCATGGATGCTACTTTTTTATTTCAGACGGTAAATTGAGTGCTTCCTGACATGCCTATGCTGGGAGCACATATTCCACAACATCAGTGCCAGGCTCTCCAGAATGTCAGGCTGACTTACAGTACTTTATACACGCAGTGCACTCGTTCTGCACATGCACTCTACGGACATAGAAAAAGGCTTTGGTGGAACAACCCCCAGTTCCTTCCCCTGCCCCGACAGGGCACTGCTGCTGCCGCAGTAATGTACACCTCACCCCACCAGACAATTCCAAGTTGTCTCCCAAAAGGGGAGCCCATCAAGAGCAGGTTGCTGGTTAAAACTATCAGACTCCACAGAACCCCATTAAGCAAACCAAATGACTCTCATACTGCACAGATATTCTGTGCTATTTACCATGCCCACCAGATTTACTGTCTGGAATTCAGAAAAGAACAAACAGCCTAAGCTAAAATACATCAATCTTTACATTTTAGACTCGAATTTTATATTCTACCATACATTTGTTTCAAACTATCTGTAAAGCCCATCAGATAGGAGCTAAGAGAAAAAGCATATAAAGACCATAGCATGAGATACTCCCAAACTCCAGTTTTCTGTACATGAGAACACTTCCCATCCAGAAAGCTACTTCAATTTTTCCCTAC
>NW_010584090.1:107425-123563 GCF_000705375.1 Tinamus guttatus | reverse complement strand
GTCTGTTTTCAAAGTCTTTCTTCTTGCCTCTTGATGAAGTGAGTTGTGTATTATCATTTTTTTATGTAAAGTCATCATAATGACAAAGTTTTGTTTTTTTTTTTCATCAAAGTGAATAACTACATATCTTTAAAACAATGAACTAAAAAGCAAACGGTTAAGCTGTGGTAAAGCTGATACTCTTCATGGAATATTGAGGAGCTGTGTTTTAGAAAACCAAAGTATTGTCTGTCTTTTTGTAAACTTTAACTCTTTGGCCTTGGACACTGTAAGGACCTGGAAAAGAAGTGTTTTAAGTATAATTTCAGACAAGCTTTGTGCCATACCAATTGAGGGTCATATAATAAAAATAGTTTGATGCATATAATTAGAGCCTAAAGCAACAGCTTCTCAGTGGGGCATCTGCTGCAAATCCTGTGCAAGCCATGTAACTCCATTGAAAAGAGTAAACCTTTACAGTAGTAACACAAAGACATTACAAAGATGAAATTCACATTCCTTCTATTTGCGAACTGAATAAAAGATCAAAATAAGCTACTGAAAGGGTCCCCCACAACACATCCCTGGTCTCCACATCAGCATGCAGTCTTCCTCTTGTCTTAAATCCAAATAAAAAAGTTAATATTAGATTACCAAGATTCATGCAAACTAACAAGCATGTACCTGATGCAATCACTCCTAGATGCTTCAGAATC
The DNA here is from genome assembly GCF_000705375.1 of Tinamus guttatus. Next base: position 122,868 of record NW_010584090.1, on the reverse strand, counting down.
TAGGAGAATTGTCCTATATTGGACAATTCCAAAGTTACATGGCTGTATAAGAAGTATTCTCTTCATATCACTTGTATCAGTAAATATTTTCTTAAATCAAAAAGCACCAAGTCCCCATTAGGAAATATGGAAATATTTCCCTTTCAAATGTAACACAATGCCTGTCTCTAGGGAGGCCATGAGATCCCTGAATCCAAGTTCTGAATTGCTAATCATTTTACCCCATGAACAAGAAGATCCCTATTTGACAACCAGATGCTATAATCAAACTTAGAACTATGCAATCCAGGTAACAGTCCAGGTACTAACATTGCGCTCAATATCCATGGTCCCACCAAATTTAGAACCTAAATAATTACTGTATTAATTGTCAAAAAAGCAAAATTCATATTTGTGATAACAAAATAAATTCTTCTCTGTCTTTAAAGTTCAGTCCTATATTTCCCAAAATATCCACATTAGATCATAATGAAAGCTTTAAAAAAATTCAAACCTACAAGACTTAAAATGAGAAAGCTACAAACACACGAGCATGGCCACTTGTATGTTCTCCTCCTTTACCTACTTTTCAGTAGGTTATGAAATAGTGTTCCTTGTGAAGAACTTCTGAAAGACCACAGAAAGCTGATCTTCCAAGACAAATCGTAACACATACTGCCACTGTTCTCCACAAAATGCAGCATAATTCAGAAGTCTCACAACAGTCAAAAGTTCTGGAATGGAAAATCAGTTACTCTTACCTCTACTAAATATCTCTTGGAGCTTCTGGTCACTGATCAAGGTATTGACAGATTCTCTTAGTGCAGCCTGTTCCTGCAGAATCTGATTTTGACTCTCTGTTCCCATCTACAAAGAAAGAAATCTTTTAACATAAAAGTAGAGTCTTTTATCATAACAGAATAATTAGTTTTTGAGTTACAGCTTATCCTGGACTGCTCTCAGAGAAGGACAAACCAAAAGAAGAAGAAAAAGGAGGAGGAGGAGGAAACATTGCTAAACATGTCAAGAGAAAAAAGGGACTAGCTAGCCATGCAAAAGCAGTCGTGGAACTACTTCAATTGCAGTTATGGGCTGCATGATATTCGACAACTAGCTCTCCAGCTGACTGATATGAAACACGAGATAGAACACTTTTAATGCTGATGGAAGTTCGTGTAAGTTTCTTTAAAGGCAAGAAGACAAACCACAATGTCTAGGGCAGTGGAAGGAGGAAGACAAAAATATGAAAGCGGAACATTAAAATTTGACAAGCACAGCCTGAAGTTAAATTTGTGCTATTGTGCTAACATATTTCAAGTACCTGAAACAAGCGTAATCCACTGGCATCAGAGAGGAAACGTAGATGTCTGTCCAGAAGAAACTCCACTGGGACCACAGAGCCTAAACCCAGCTTATCTACTAGAGGAGTGAAGGTCTGGGATGAACAACAACAATTAAAGTTATTTAAAAAAACAAAACAAAAAAGTATATATAGAGACCAAAAAGAGTTATTTTCACATGCTATTTAAGTATAACAAAGAATAAAAAGTTTAATTTCTCAACTTGAACTTCCCAAGTCCGTGAGTTTTAATGCAAATCATGACTTATTATATCTAAGCCAATACTTCCTGCAAGTGTGGCATTCTATAATAGAAAAAGGAATATTAGAGAATATAGACTCCTTTAGAACTTAGGGCAGAACTGAAAAATGCCTTTTATAGTATTTAATTTTCATAGAGTAAGGATCCTCTGATGTTTAGGTAATAATAAAAGCTTTGTTTGAAACAATTTATATGATCTTCTGAAAGAACCACCTTTACACCTGAATTCTGTCCAGGAATAAACATCACTGCAGGCATGTTAATAAAGGGAAGCATTTTTTGTTACTACTGTTTTATGCAAAACTGAAATTTATATCATGTGTAGTATTGACATCCAAGCTGAAGGATAAATTACTCATGGAAAAATGCCTAGCAGAGTCAGAATTATAATCTTGTAAGTTGCTGCTGAAGACTGGAACCTTTGGAATTTACTTTCTGCATCTCATGCTGATACACTAACAACTTTTTAACACACAAATATTTATGACATTTTTGCTCTAACAGCTCTCATGAAGCTTGTTTGCACCCTATTCTCCTGTACCTGTCTATACAAACAAAAATGGCATTGCATATTTATGTTCTCAGTTCATCTAAAACTGGATCTCCTGGAGTTGACCAGGACTTAAAGAAATTAGAGGCAATACAGGGTGAACACAGAGAGGTGATATCTCAAAAAAGACACCTTCATAATGGTAAGCAGCTCTTTTCTCAAAATTCTTCACATTTTGTATATGCACACTTGCTTCTTTAGTTAACCCAATCAGTATTCCCATGCAGTTATCTGAGTAGGGCTGAAAGAGGTGAGTGAAAGTTTGAGCACTCAGATGGCTTTTCACACTACTGGGGATGGAAACACTTTTCCAAAAGTCTATGAACCCATATTTGCTTCTAACAGTCTTCCAGTAGGTTCTGACACAACTCAATCTTTCCAAGTATGTACCACATTTTCTTCAGAGACCCAACACTGCAACTTACAGCTCCCTGCTCTCCTATTTAACAATCAAAAGAAGACCTACCCACAAATTTCTTTTGTGGTATCTATATAATGTCAGTCTTTTGGATTTCAAAGTCCTATGTTTCTAAGTACGGCTGGTGGTGAGAATCTTAGAGCACACAAAGATTTATGGCTGAATACTCACCAGTGCTGGCCATTGTGTCAGAGAGACTCGAGTCCCTTGAAGCATAACTGGTTCACTTCGAGGTGCCCAAACCAAAGACCCTTCCAGCAACAATACTATAACTTCTTCAGCATGGACTTTCACCCAGGCATGTTGCTTCCAGTTACAGCCATCAAATTCCACAAAGATCTGAGGATAGAAAAAGAGAAAAAGTATTTATACTCTTGTTTCAGTCACTAAGTAGAAAAAAACTTCTGATAACCCTCAGGAATAGAGAGCGAGCAGCTCTGGCTGAAAAACAAAAAACCCACCACCACCACCACAAATCCATTAGCTCCAAATCCTGCTTTTCCCATACAAGATTAAGGACATGAAACCCATTTACTCCAAAATATAACGGATGACCCAAAGCAAACCTCTCATAAGGAATTTTAGAGATTTTAAACACTTCTACCCAATATTCCAACAGAAGGCTAGTCTCATTATGGACAACATTGTAACTCACACTCCTTTGAGAAAGTTCTGTCCATGAAGCCTTCTCTAAGTAAGAACCTCTCTGTTGCCTTGTACATCACTAAATTCCCCGACCAAATGTTAGTATTTCTGATGATAAATTATATTATCCATAAATACTCGCTAGATATTTTGTGAGATATTTTCAGAGTGACAATTCAAACCATGTTCAATTTTGAATTACAACTCTCAGCATCCTCTTCATACCATAAGAGGACAAATGTTAAAGCCACAAAAATGCTAGGAACATGAACATAGGTTACAAAGCCTCATTCCCCTCTAACAGTAGGAGTTATTAAGTGTTAAAACACAGCAATGTTTCAAACTTTTACTTAGACAACTTGCATATTACACAAACTATCACTAATTAATTAAGAAACAAACTGGATAGTTGAAATATAGACTTTGACAACAATTACACAATCACTGAAAGTGGCAGCCGGACAGCTCTCTGCTCAAGCAGTAATCCTTCTTAAAAGGGGCATTAGAGATCACTCGTACCTCTTCATCCCTCCCCCCAGACAGGCAGGACTACAAAGCAGCAATGAATTTCATTACTGTTTAAACTGTCCTCCAGAGAAAGGCGACAGGGCTTTTCAAGACATCTTTCCTCAAACTCAGCCTCAGCAACACAGTGGAAACTGGTCTGAATGCCTTTCCTGCCTTATTGGCCCACACATCTTTCTTGATAATGTACCTACATTACTTCGGCAGTAGAATGTGGTATATAAAGAGAGGACTGTCGTGTACAATAAGTGAAATGGAAAGATGTGCTTTTATATATGGCATTGGTGATACAATCATATTGTTACGACACTCATACTGTGAAATTCATACAGAAAATTGTCAAAAAGACCTATGTGATGTCAACTCTGGCGCATATGCCTTTTGTAAGCTATCCAAGAACTGAATAAAAAGGAGTGGAGATTTGATCAAACCAGAAGAGACTTCTCACTGGAATATCCCTTGAAATAGTTGTGAAAGATACTAAAAAGCACAGAAATTCAAATGAGCAATAAAGTGTACTTTTTCCTTCTCTCCAAAGAAAACGAATTCCTACTAAGTCTATTTTCAATGTATTACTTCATAAAAGATTATGCAAGTAAGTTTACCTTGTAACATACATGAAACAAGACCTGTCTGAAATTTCTTCCAGTCCTAACCTCACACTTCTATGAATCGCTGCAGTGGAACAGTCCTTTTAGTTGCAAATTTAAGTTCACTTCTTGTTTAAAAAAAAAAAAAAGTCTATGATGGACTTCAAGATGGACCTTCCATGTTTTTGTAAGGTGTGCATTAGATATTGGGACACCTGTCATAAGCAAAGCAGCAGCAATACTTGCTGTTACTTCACTCAGAAAACAAACCTTTAAGTTTTCCTTTCTGAATCCACAGGCCCATGACTGCATCAAAGGGGAAAAAAAAAGAAAAAAGATTTTTCACCGCAATCATATGATGCCCTTCTCTCACTGCTGCAAAACAGCAGAAGATATGGCAAGTTTATCTTACATGCAGACACTGGATACATACCAATACTAAGTTTCTTTCATTTTTGCATATTCAATGTAAGCAAGTAAGTTTTGCCAAACTTTCATTTACAACTATTTAGGTATTATCAATTCTAAACCAATACCAAGCAGAGTATTTTTCTACATATGGATACACAGGGTAGTCATGCAATATTGAGTGTTACATTGGGAAAAAAAAATACCTCAGTAGGTTCAAACAGACCACAGAGCGACAAAAAGGCAGAAAACTTACAAGCCAAACAGGTATGTTCTCACTTTCTGTTTCCAGGATCTGCAGTACTCTAAGTGTGAAGATGGAAGCAGAAGCTGACTTGCACAGAAAACTAGGAATGTTTGCACATATACTGCTTTGTACGACTACAGGAAATAGTTACAGCTATATTCAGGAATTGACGCCCAATATGCTTAGATTCTGGTGGGGGGTGGGGAAGAAAGCAAAAAAAAATTTATATATATATATATATATACACACACACACACATGTATACATACACATACATATATATACATATATATAAAAGCTAAGGGAATCCTGACAGGAAAAAAAAAATCAAAGAAAATAAGGACAGACAAGACAGATACGAGAATAGAACATTTGCTTTTGATATGTGAAGTGGTAAACAGCAATATTATACATTTGAAAAAAACAACTTTGTTGAAAAAGCCAGAATCCTTGAGGAAAACTGCTGCATTATAACAAAAAGTTTCTGTTATTTCTCAAACTCCTTTTAAAAACCATAACTCTGTGTCAAAAAGGAAAGGTCTGGATACGAAAGCCCTGGCTACATTAGAACAGTTATTGCTAGAAAAGTTACATCTCAGATGTATGAGTGGTCTCATAATTCATACAGTCACCTCTCCAGACAACATCTTCTCTTGACTCTCCTAACTCTGCTCACAATCCAGTTAGACGAGCTGTTCATAACAATAGCAAAAGGGCTTTGTTAATACCAATGCTTAAACAGTTTGTGTGAACATGTCCTTATCAAGAGAAATAACTGATGCTGCTTAGATTTTATGCATTTCTTTCTTTTTTACTTCTCGCTTTTTTCCTTTTTAAATTCTCTCTTTTACAACCTACTACAAATAATAATGATTTTTAGATTTTTTCATCTGCAATTTTCTTGAAACATAAATGGTAGAAGGTATACAAACATTCTCCCAACACTCCCACAACTTTGCTTTTTGACATCTCCCCTCTCCCCCTCCACCCACTGCTCTGCTTTCAATCTGACATAAGATAGATTTCTATCTGACAGCCTGAAGCATCTCTCTAGAACATGCTTTCTTGTCTACCCAGTTATATTAACATTCAGACTGTAATACACCCTAGTAAACTATATAGGCTTCTTCAGATGGGAACTTCCTCCAAAGTTGTTTTCCAAAATCCATTCCACTACAAAAGTGGTAGCAATAAGAGGAACAAAGTTTAGATAAGACAGATATACCTGTCTTTTTTTGTCACATGATACACATAGCCCAAACATGATTTGTAACAGAAAAACTGCTGGAGCTTATTTCATTAGAATTTGCACAAAGATCTACAGTAGATGCCATCTAAGGAAAAACATAAGAAAACCTTTACATTTTAGGATTTTATATATTAAAAAAGCAGAAGATGGCATAAAAAAAAATCCAAGTTTAAAAATAATCCCTTAAAATGGTCTTAAATTTTACCTAGTTTTGAAAGGAAGGATGGTCCATCAGTTGCTAGAGAGTAGCCAGAGACCCAGGTTCAATTCCCTGCTCCATCAGAGGCTTCCTGCATGACCTTGGTCAAGCCATTTAGTCTCACTGGCTGAGTTTCCCCATCTGTAAATTGGAATAATAGTACTTATGCCCAGAAAGGAGGCATTGGTAGGAATTTGTTGCAGACTACCAAATAAAACTAGGTAACAAGTTGGTCCACGACCACTTACTCATTAACAAGTAGAATTATGCTGTCAACATGTGAGAGAGAATAAAAGGAAAGGTAGATACTGAGATTTTTTTCTGGGAGATGCACCCAAGGTCTCATGTAGCTATTATTATACTTTAAAAAAAATTAAACTACAGCAGTTTTCTAATATATAATGTAACCACAGTATTGCTTTGGAATTGTTTGGCAGAAAAAGATGAATACAACTCTTACGCCCAGAAAACCATCATCTCCCGAACCAATAATCACGCCTCAACTCTACTTCTTAGAAGCAAATAAAGAAAGTTCCTATCTGAAACACAAATGATAGGCGCTTTAGAATAGTCAATTCCCAAAGCTAGGAAAATTAACCAAAAAAAAAAAAACAAACAAACAAAAAAGAAAATTTTTCATTTGAAATAACTTACATTTAGGAATTCTTCTTCCCCCACCCTCAAGCCCCTACAAAAGGCTCAGAAAACGTAATTATTGGAGAGAACAACTACACTGTACTTAAAGGCTGATACTGATTAAGATATAAAGTGAAGACAGTAAATATTTATAAATTTAGAAAATATACTCTTTTTCTTTTAAAATCCTTAGCACCTTTCTATGCTAGCAATGCATACTAATAATAAAGGAAAAAAAGTCTTTGCCAGGATCAGCATAAGTAGAAGTATTTAAATATACAAGAAAAAAAAAGAGAAATCTTAACATTATTAAGGCTATTATCTAATGAGGGGTAGCAAGCTGTTAATAAATGATCAAAAAAGATAATTTTCAATCCAAATGTTTTAATCTCCATCTTTTCTAAAGCGAAACAGGAATCCAATTGCAGAGGGAACCTAACAGCAGTTCTGGCCAAAATAAAAGGATCCACAGCATGAGAACGAAAATACAACTATGTAGGCGACAGGTCTACCTCAAATTAGAAAAAAAAAAAGTACATGTTTTCACAATATTTCTGTGAAATATTAGTGCTACACAGTACTGTACAGACAAAATAGGAAATATGGGTTAAAGGCATTAAAATCTGTTAACCTAGCATTGAGGGCGAAACATTTTATGCACATCTCAACAACAACTGGAATTTAGTCCAATATTATTTAGTTTTGATGTATCAGTGACCAGGACACATCACCAGTGATAAAACTGGCAGCCTATTTAAAAATCTCCAAAATAAACAGTGGAAATAACAGTGCAGTCCTACCTGCTCAGGGTAGGAGGGGAGAAAATGTATTACTGCTGTTCCGAGACAACCACTTACGGAACAAGATTAAAAAGAGAGAGAAGACAATATGAGATGGAGAATCAAATCAGTACCGGTTGCCTTTCTGAAACGTCCTTTATGCAAAGAAGCTGTCTGACTCAACAGAGCAATAATCAGTTGTAAAATTCTTCCCACTTCATATAGCTACTGAATCAAAATAACTTGTTAAACTTACATCTCTCTGCACAGACATTACAATCATATACACTGACTGCATATGCTCTAATAGCACAGAACATATGGCATCCTCTACAGTAGAGTTCAGATCTTAGAGTGCCTACAAATAATCACATCTGAAAAAAATGTTTATTCAGTTCATTTGACACTTTGGGGACAAGACAGTTTTCCCTTCCTTTTTTGACTTTAGAATAAAAGAGAAGAAAATAAACATTGCAAGATTTAAGAAGTGACAGAAATTTCAAGTGGAAACAGGAGCAAATGAAAAAAAGTCACAGTTAAAAGTTTGAAAAAGATCTAATAGACAATCCCAGAACCGTTAGCTTTCCGCCAATTTTTTTACCCAAGCAAGTTCCCTATAGTCCACTGAAACATCACACACAAGAGATGGGAAGGGTGATTACTTCCTTTTGAAAGTAGCTGGCTATTACAGTGACTTGAGATCAAACTGAACTTTTGCCCTGGAGTCCTCACTGATGAGTCCTTTTCTTACACATGCTGAGTATCAACATAAACACTGGACTAACATCTCTCCTATATTCTGTAGCGCACGGCTTATCCACTAGGATTCATGACAGCAGTCAAACAACTGAGGATTTCCAGATATGAACCGATTTGGAGAGTCTGGATCCACATCAAACCAGAAGAGACTGTGTCAGGTTCCTGTTAACAAACATCAACTTAAGCTCAGCAAACTCATTGCCCTGCAGCTTCCTGATTAAGGTGAGCTTACAAGAGTGATCATTTCAAAACCTGCAATGCCAGGACCACTTTACGTAAGTTCTAACTCACATCAGTTATTTAACATCCCTTGTACTGCAAAACGCTTTGGTAATTGTGGTGCATGCATCGCTTTCTAGAATCTTTGCTCAGAATATGTCTGCACTCCTATAGCAACTTCCTGCAACAAGGGCTCTTCCTGAGGCACAGACAGAAACAGACCCCCTTTGGAATAAATAAAATCCTACAACTCTGCAAGTCTTTTTTTCTTTTTTTTTAAATGCCTACCTCTTTTACTTTGCTTTTTTATAAGCATTTCTACTAGAACATGATGTGGTTATACAGAAACAGTCAGCTTGGAAGCAGGTTAAAGACATGAAAGGTCTGTTATTAAAAAAAAAAAGACAACTGGTAGCATCATGAAGCAACCAAAGCACGCACATGAAAATAAATTCTAGAAATGTGGGTGATTGAGATATCAACCTTGAAGAAAAAATATAAAAGAATGGTCAGTCTAATTAAAAAAAATCAAGGAATTCACTGAAACAAGGAAGGAAATCAGCCAAAATAAAACAGGTACTGAGCACTCCAAAGTAATATGCGCATGCATATCACATGCAGAATGTAGTTAGTTCTACTATAGAAAAAAATGAAGGCCTTGTACCTTAAATAAAAATACAAAACAGATTTCTTGAAGCTGTTGTTTGGTTAAAACACTGGCCAACCTCTCCTTCATCTAAAACATTCAGAAAATGGACTATCATTTAAGCAGAGAAATGTAAGACTGTAGTATCTCAGGAAAAACAAAGCAAAACAACAACACACACACACCTCACTTCCCAACTTCCTGCTATAGATGCTTGCTTTTAAAGTAGAAGTTGTTCCATATAAAGAAGTCCACATATTTTCACTTGGTACCGAACAGCTGGTCTTCTACTGACAGAGTCGGACAGAAAGAGTAAGCAAATACTGGTATTCCTAGGAATTCCTGGAGCAGGCACTGTACTGTAATCCTGGCCATTACAAGAAAAAAAAAAAAAAAAAAAGGAAGGAAGGAAAAACAAAAACCTCAGTATAGCCATTAGAGAAATCGGACTTTCTGCTACCACTTGAGTAATGCAATCAATCCAAGTTCCAGGTCTATAACTCAAAAAGCTTCCCATTAATGCTAGTGCTGAATTATTGCCATTACAAATTAATGATTTGGTCTTTTTATTTTTTATTTTTTTTTTAGGCGTGACACATACGATTGCCTTAAAAAAAATCAACAAATATGTCAGGACACACATCTCAATTATGATTATATATATTTGTATTCTTCTTGTTAAATTTTACTCTATTTATACAGTTCTTATAGAGTCTCCTGCTTTCTGTAGCCATAATTAAAAATCAGCTAAACGAAGTGGCTATATATTTATGAAACAGACCACAAAACATATGGTTTCTACTTTGCCAGTTTATGATAACTTATTTAGGAAAAAGCAAACCTAGTACATACACTGTCCACTCAAGAAGATAAAGTGTCAGAAGAAAAACACACCATGTTATGCAAATGATGGGAAAAAACCCTAAGGTTTTGATAAAGTGTGTGTGTGTGTGTGTATATATATATATGTATATATATATAATTTTTCTAGCCTTTTTCTCTTATTTAAGTATTGAATGTCAGCAATAAGCAGCCAAAACAATTTTGGTGAACCCTCTAAATTTCTTGCACCTAAAACATTCAGCTTCTTTAAAGTGTTTGCATTTGCAGAACAAACCTTTTACCTTTGAAGAGCTTCTTGCAGACATTTTGCAGTACTTAATAGTAACATGCCACCACTCACTTGCAAGAACTGCATCTGAATACGCTATATTAACTTAACATGCAATAATCCTATGATTCCTCATATGTTTATATCACTACAGAACTTACAGATACAAATATTAAGATTGTTCTACTCTATGAAGAGACCCCCAAGTAAGCATTTTTAGCAGTAAGTCTATTTGAGCAGCAGCTCTCCAGAGACAAATGTGGATCACCAGCTCTGAACTAGGGAAACTGGACTGAAACTTTGATTCTGATGCAACTCACAGCAAGCAGGAGAAAGAACAGACCAACTTCCAAGGTCAACTGAGTATCAGGTAGCTCTAGAGAGCACCAACTACCACATGAGAAAGAAGTTATTTTACTGCCCTTCAACTGATGCAAATACATAGCAGTCATGCCCTGTATATTTTTCCAGCTAAGCTCCATTTCCAGAAATTATATAGCTTGTAGCCCATTAATGGTGGAAGGACTTTGATTCCTTTCATAGCAGTGTGTGGACATAACTTACAACCATTGAAAGGCAGGATGAGCCGGGGAGGAGGTGAAGAAGGCACACTTGGGGGACCTTTCATCTCATTTCTTACAGCTGACCTTTTACTGCAATAAAGGTAAAATATTCTGTTTCCTGTACTAAAGGCAGCATTTCTCTGTATCAGGTATCCGTCTGCCTGAAAATTGTCTTCTCAACATACAGCTCAAAATTCTACATGGATGTCTCCATATTCATTCTGTCCATGTCCACCAGAAAACAACTGCGCACACACACAGATCGGCATAGCTCACAATCAGAAATCTGACACTTCCTGGAGTATGCCGAGCACTGCATGTATGCAAGTGGGCACACACGGAGTACCAAAACGTAACCCCCAGGAAAAAACGGTTCAATGTAAACTCCTGCACACATACAGTATTTGCTAGCTGGTGTCAAGGAACTTCAAGAAATATCCTCAAGTAAAATAAAACAACAACAAAACCTTTTCCTTAGGCAGGGTAACAGGAACCCAGAATGCCTTGATGAATAGACATGTGGAAGGCAGCAGGGTTAAAAACCCCACGGACACAGTCAGCATTGCGCATGCATTTTAACAGGCTAACGAGTACCACCCACCGCACACTGTCACACAAATGTCATGACTCCTGTTGCCCCACAGCCACGCGCGGACAAGCACCCTTCGCATGCCAGCCCCGATAACGTCACTGCTGAGACCTGCTGTGACCTGCCCCCCGGGTGAGCGGGGGACATCCTGCCGGGGTGACACCGGACAGGAAGGACAGCTAGCCAAGTTTCCATGCCACGCCTCCTCTACAATGTGCGTCCACCTCAGACCTACCAAGAATCCTTCTGAGACCCCTGCCAACCTTCCTCTACTGCAACGATATCACCAAAGCAGACAAAGTTTCCTTTTTTTTTTAATAAAACATGCAAACATACTTACATAATCCACAACTATAGATGTATTTGATCCATTTACATGAGTCCTGTTCCCTGCACTACAGTAGCATAAGCCTGTCCCTTTTAAGCTCTGAAAAAGGTAATGAATGGGGTTGCAAAAGACATTGGAAAAACTGAAATGTTTCAAAGTTGTCATCTTTCTCACATAAGAAAGGCCAACAAGAAAAACTGTGACATAATAAGCATTCGCTACTTTGTACCTGGGCCATCACAAAAAAAAAAAGGAACCATAAAACAAGTGGAGCAAACATGCCTTTGTTGCTTTGCAGTCAACTATCCTTCAAAGAGCTGTATCTTATTTGCAAAGCAAATAAAATTTTTTTCCCCAAAAAAAAAAAAAACCTCAACATCCTGTTTGCTCTAAAATATTTATTTTATAATAACAAATATTGAAGAAATACCCTATGGACCTGACCAAATCCATCCAGCCTAGAATTTGGCCTTCAACTGCAACTACAGCTGTTGCTGCTTCGAAAGGGAGGTAAAGACAGAACCACTTTCTGCAGTCCATTCCCCTCACATTCCCTCCCAAGACACAAACCCATCCAGTGTCTTGCTGACAGGATCCTGAATTCTGAAGCAGGATCATAACTGAGGGACTGAAGGAAGGGAAGGTGAAAGCAGTGGCAAAGGAAGCAGTTTGGATATCCCACACACATAGTCCTAGCTCTCTGCGAGCCTTCTCACCACTTCCAGAATGTCCCAGTTTCAGCTCCTCACTTGCAGAGACTTCCTCGTGCAGGGTATGTTGAAAGAGGAGTTTGCAAGTTCCAATCAGAGCACTGAAATGCTGCAGCCAGCAGATGCCTGCAGCTGGCAAGACCCTGCAGACACCCTGCCCCACACAGGGCACGCGCTCATGGCTTCTCCATGCTTCACTCTTTTCAAGTAGTATCTCAAAGCCATCGAGAGCATGTGCAGCTCTAGACCATTTCAGCATCACTCATCCACAAACATACACTCATCAGAGGATATAATACGATTTTCCAGCGTGACCTAGTTGGAGAAGTTGGTTGAAATACCCTGATATCTATGGTCTAACTCAAACCTTTTGGTGTCTGCTAAGTGAAGTTGCAATCGGAATTGAGCTTAGTTCATGATCCAAATAACTGCTAAGAATAAACCTTACTGAAGAAAAAGATATGGAGCAAAAACATATAGCATGGTCTACAAACACTTTGGAGCATATCAAATTCTAGGTGTAGAGTATTGCATGAGGTACGTAAAGCTCAGTGACTGAAAAAAAAAGACCTTATGTCAGACATGACTCATAATCCATAAGGATAGAAAAATATCCATCTGCTCCAATAAATATATTCTGGTCATTTCAAAAGAAAAAAAAAAGTTCAAAACTTACAGCACGTTTAGGAAGTCTAGGGCATAAGGTAATTGCACAGCCTGTCTACTCATGAAAGTAATCCTCTTGCATCCCTGACTTGCACATAAGCAAAAGCAATATTGCCAGGTACCTTTCACATTGAGCTATTTTGCCATTAATCTGTAATGTGCTTTTCCAGTAAAATGATGATCACAACGAGCTTTAAACCTTGATAGATCTTTATAACTCTGTCCTAATAACCATATGGGAGAAGGAGTAGGATCTGTTTCTGTTTAGAAGACACAAGGCTGTTCTCTAACAGCAGGGCAGATTCTCCTCTGTATTTCCAGGTGCTCTGAAGATGGATCAAATAGGGTAGATCATTGTATTTTTGTGGATGAACCATAATTAGACTACTCCACATTTTCTCACTTCGAGAACACTTTCTCAAAGTGAGAAGACAGTTTAGAGGATTTTTGAAGTACGTAAAGCTCCATATCTATCCCCCAGTGTTTTCCCTTGAAAGGTGAAGATTTCCAGCCAGTTTCACCTTGCTAAAGGCCTATCACCAACCAGACTACGGGGTGCACAACGAAACCATCTCTACAGAGCACTGTGAGAAAGCACAGGCTTAAGTAATTAAAAGAGTCAGATAAACTATTTCTAACCTTCTTCAGACACAGCTCACATTATTACTTTACCTTAGATCTGTAATTCCTTAAACTGGGGTTCCCTACGTGGTGCCAAATCCTCACTAATCCTGGCCGAACAAATTTGAAAAAAAAAAAAAAAAAAAAAAAAAACTTTTTTTTTTAAAGAACTTAGTTTTGTCAAATAAGTGCTCACTGTGCATGAAGGCTCTGTAACAACATTAAAAATTCCACATTACAGAATTCCGGAAATTATGCATTCAGGGTTTTTTTTTTAAAAAAAAAAAAAAAACACAGGTCACACTCAAGAATCCCTGGACAGGCATTGCACAACTGCAACACAAACTGTGCTAAGCAGATTATTAACAAAAGGAGTTAAGAAGTGCAGTGATTCTAATAAAAGTTATGAATTCTCAAAATATTTATTTCCCATGCACCACCAAGCACAGAGCGCGTTCTTTGCTTTCTTACGTAGTCTCACAACTTTCAAGCGGTTGGACAGTGATGACTAACCAGGAAACAAATGACTGCTGTTTGCTGGGCAAAAATCCACAAGTAAAGGCAACGCTCCCCCAGTTTCGCTACAATAGTCATAGAATTAGGCATACCAGAAATCCATTTCAACCCGCTCGTGTTCAGGAGATGATACTGTAATGCCAGGACACCAACAAACACACCTAATACAGTCTGCTACAGGAGCAGCTCTCCAGATCAGTCCTTAGCTTGGATAAACTTTCATCTTTCAAATGGGGCCTCAAACACAGCTCTCAATTTCTGCTTTATGATCCCCCTTTTGTGTGTCTATTTCCCCCTGACACCAACAGGGAGCAGCTGAGGTGTATCCACACTCCCCGGTGCAGAGATGGGGGCCACACGAGCAGGGCTCGCAAAGCGAAGGGCGGCACACGGCTTCCTACTGAGAGAACCTGGTGTTCGGGTTCAGCCTGGCCTCTTTAGAAAGGGGCACGGACTTCTCTGAATTCATCCTTGTGACCACTAGAGCACAAAAACAAAACTAAACAAACAAAAACCCCTCTTGCTTTAAAGCAAGACCAAAGAAAGCAGCACCACTTTAAGACGTCAAGTAAATACTTTGAACCAGCACCCTACAGATAGCCTAAAATCTTACTGCAGTAACAATAAAACTTTTCAAAACTCTAATCCTACAGAGCTAATGTGACGCTTTGCCAACACAGGCCTGCATGCCCCAGCCACAAGTCAGTACTTCGCTGTTACAAGGAGGCCTCCCACCGAGCTTCCCTAAGAGCCCTTGAGAAGCAAACGCGTGCGAAGGGGAACGGCAGACAGGCGCGTCCGCGGGCTCTTCGCTCCCGCCAGCCCTGCCGCAGGCCGGCCGAGAACACACAGAGGCCCGTAAACACGTTACACAACGCGGCGCGGCTGG
>NW_010584090.1:76644-91165 GCF_000705375.1 Tinamus guttatus | reverse complement strand
GTAAAAAAAAAAAAAAAAAAAGAGAAACTACTGCTTCCACAGCAGCCTCAGGGAGAAGACAGATTTAAATGGAAAGTTGCATTTACCCCACTTAGAGCAGCAGTTTCATGAACAGGTGAAATTAAGTTGCGTACTGCATGCAGCTGCCTGCTGCAAATCTGACTGGCAACTTTATTCCCCACAGAGTGTCACAGAAGCAGCATGTGAGACCCTTACCGGTAAGCAGCTCCACTCCCTGAAAGAAGGGCTGCCACGCATGTGAGGGACAGCCAGAAGGAAGGCAGTGTTTGTGAGCAGCTTCAGTACTGGGCTGCGGTTCTCAGGATCTGCAGTGAATATTTTCTGTCCATTTAGCCACAGGTGCTGTGCTCTACACCAACTTTCAAATGGAAAGTTGCATTTACCCCACTTAGAGCAGCAGTTTCATGAACAGGTGAAATTAAGTTGCGTACTGCATGCAGCTGCCTGCTGCAAATCTGACTGGCAACTTTATTCCCCACAGAGTGTCACAGAAGCAGCATGTGAGACCCTTACCGGTAAGCAGCTCCACTCCCTGGAAGAAGGGCTGCCACGCATGTGAGGGACAGCCAGAAGGAAGGCAGTGTTTGTGAGCAGCTTCAGTACTGGGCTGCTGGCTGCAGTTCTCAGGATCCGCAGTGAATATTTTCTGTCCATTTTAGCCACGGGTGCTGTGCTCTACACCAACTTTCAACATTCAGGCCTTTCTCCTCATCCTTTTCAGGAGAGAGTAGTTGGTTTAAGTACTTGGGCTATCATGTTCCATGAGGCCTGCTGTTTCAGAAGGAAGGCCCAGACCCTCTGGCCCTGTTGACTCCTCCACTTGTGAGTTCATGCTTCAGTCTCCTAGTAGGGTGCTAAGGCAGTAGTGTCATGGTAGCCCAAGCCTAGGTCAGGAGGGTCTCATCTTGCCTCTATGGATAAAGAACAGGGCAGAGTCTGCTATCTGAAGAAATTCTGGCTGGAAACTATGGAGATGCCTGTGTGTGCCATATATTACTGTATGGTGGTTTTGTGATGCAGCTAGTGGATTTTGCTATGGTCCAGCCATAGCTAATGCTCACAGACTAACCTGCTCAGCTGTGCTAAGAAAGCTACATTGTCTGCAACTACTTTTGCATATAGGTCACATATGATATAAGCATTTTCTATTCCCCTGGAAGGACACAGGGAGCTTGCTGTCTGAGATGAAAGATCTGGGCAGCCCAATCGCTGTCACAGAATCTTATACACAGAGAATACTGGGGAGTGTGGATGGTTTTGCAGAGCTGTTCCCCAACGAACAAGAAGAGATGGAGGTAAGCAGGGAGGTAAGCATAGTATGTTTTGCTTCATGGTGTGACTTGCTGGGTGGAGAAGTTAGCACTGCACAGTTTTTGCTGGCCTGAATTTCAAGGGTACCATAAGCCTGTATGCATTAGAGAGCATTTCCACTGTTCTTAAGTTGTTACTGGACAGCTTTAGTAGCTGTTATTTAGAGGAAGTTCTAGGATGCTGTGTAGCAGATAGAAGGTGTAGACCTACTGCTCTTCTGTATCTGGGAAAACGCAGTTGACTTGAGACAGGCAGAATAGCCTTCCTGGATATATGACAGCTTTTTTCAAATGTATATTGCTTTTTCACTTGAACATAATCTCCACATCAGCTATGGATGCAAACACTCACAGGTTACCCCTGGTTGTGGCAATTGCATGTTTAATGCTCCCTGTGCTTTTCAACTTCATCTCCCGCTCAGCAGAAACTGGTAGCTGGGGATGTGTCTTCCAGCATGGCTGTCTTGCTCTCTGGACCCCTTCTCACCCAAGACATCAGTATCAGCGAGGTGAGTGCATTTCCTTACAATGCCTTATGGCAAAGGACCTAAACAGGGCCCGGGATCTGCGGCAACAACTTTTGCCTGTAGTCGTTTGGATTTGCATAATTTAGTATCCGCTGTTTGTCATGGCAAGAACAGCTTTTACCTGTAACTTGACAGCATTCTGTAAAAGGCGACCTGCATAATCCCACTGCAAATTTTACAGCACTGCTCTGTCAACATTATGTCCTCTGTGACTTTTTTTTTCCTATTCTGGGCCAGGTCTCCATGAACAGAAGCCGTCTGTACCGCTCTCCTTCAATGCCAGAGAATTTGAACAGGCCAGTACTGAAACGAATAGTCATGTGTCAGGATAATGAAACTCCTGTAAAGATGAAACGGAGGTGCAGCCAAGTGCATAATGAAGCAGAGCGGGTAAGGGAGATAGCTTGGGAATCAATCTTCTCCATTTATGTTGTGGTATTTAAGTCTGGTCCCTGCCCTTACATTTCTTTGCAGTTAGAAGCAGCAACATCTGGGTCTGCACAAACAAACAAAAATCAGCTCAGGCAGTGTGTTCTGGGGATAGCCCAGACTGCAGATGAAGAAGCCTGACAATCTATAAGACTGCACCTCAGTTGCAGTACTTGCATACTGTAGACAATTGATGATGGCTGTTTTGTTGCAGAGTGCGACTCTGAAGAAGACAGCTTCACTCTCCAACATGGACATCATCAAACTCCTAGATGAGGACAATGGTCTCAGACAGCTCATCGGGGACTTCTCCAAAGTAAATGTTTGCTCTAGCCCCCTGCTCTCAGGATAACTGAGAGGAAGCACTGCTGGAGACTTGGTTTGTAAATGACTGAATGACTTTCCTGGTTGCACAGCAAACAAGATGAAAGCAAGATGAAAATGTGAAAGGAATTAATTTGGTCTTTCTGTGAAACAAACTTGTATTTGAATGAAATACCTGCTGCCATATGGGGGCATAAGGAAGAAGATGCTGACGATTTCAAGCACATCAATTTATGTGTTCAGATAGACATTTTGGGGTATTTTGGGAGGGAAAGTGGGAACAGCTGCTCTGGGGGTGAATCCTGAGAACCTATTCGGCTTCAAGGACAAGGAGTGTGTCAGTAATTATTTTTCTGAGCTATTACTGCTGTCTCCTTAGGTGTATGCACTACCAACAGTGTCAGGACGGCACCAAGATCTGCGCTACATCACTCCAGAGACTGTGAGCAATGGTCTTTCCTTCTGTCCACTCCCTGTGAGACTGGGTGTCTTTCTGCCTGTTACCTAACCACGCTGCCCAACTGCTTCTTTGCCTTCCTCACTAATATGCTTCAATATCCAGGGAGTTTAGTAGAACCTGGTGTTCTGTGTCACTTGTGCAGCCCCTCTGCTGTTTCTGGATGTTAGCTAAGGTCATGGTTCTATGTATATTAAACCCAGTGAAATGGCCCTTTCCCAGACAGATTTTACTCTGAAGCCAGAGCACTCTGTCTTGGCCATCCCCCTCTCCCTGCTTTTATTTTTCACCATGACAACTCTGTGTTACAACTCTATGAAAATACTCAATTTATGTTTTACAGGTGGCTGCTCTGCTCTCTGGGCAATTTCAAAGCTTGATTGACAAGTTCTACATCCTTGACTGCCGTTACCCTTATGAATACAAGGGGGGGCACATCAAGGTGAGGGAACTAGATTAAGCCATGGTAGAAGGGAGCTGAGAGGGAGGGGAAGGAGAATAGGTAGAGAGGCTTAAAGAGATGAAACAATATCCCAATCATGCTGTTGTCTCCCATGGTTTTAAATGTATTTGTCATGGCAGACTGTTGGAAGAGGTGACATTGCTGAGGGCCAATGGTTGTCTTCTCCATGCAGGGAGCTGTTAACTTTCACAGGCAGGAAGACATCTTTGAGTTCTTCCTGAAGAAGCCTCTTCTCCCTTCTGTGCCACAGAAACGCCTGATCCTTGTGTTTCACTGTGAATTCTCCTCTGAGAGGGGTCCCAAAATGTGAGCTCTGACCTTCACTGTATCTGGTGGGTGGGAAGAAAGTGCCTTTAGCAAAAATAATGGTTCATGCTGAGATGTAACTCCCTCCCTTGCTGACTGCATCCTTCTTGGCATTCAAAGGTGTCGCTATCTTAGGGAAGAAGATCGTGCCATGAATGAGTACCCTGCACTGCATTACCCTGAGCTGTATGTCCTGAAGGGGGGCTATAAGGATTTTTTCTCTGAGTACAAGGTAATGGCAGGACCTCTGGGCAAGAGGTAGAGTTAGGAGCAAATTCCTTGAGAATACACTGACACAATCTTCCCCTTTTTAAATCGATGCTTGCTATTCTAGATCACCTTCCTATGTCTTAAAATAGTTTCAAGGATTAGTTGTGCCATTACCTTCACAGGGATCAAGGTGAAGCTGACCAGCCAGTGGTTCTCCAGATTGTCCTTCTTGAAGATGACTGATACTTGTTACCTTCTGGTCCTGAGGAACTTCACTTAAGAGTGAAGTTGCAGTGACATCAGCCAGCTCCCTCAGTGCTCATGGGTGTATCCCATCAGATCCCAAGGATTTGAGTGCACTCAAATTAAGTGTTCTCTAGCCTGAGAACACTTCTCAGGCTGCCTAAGACAGTGGACTGTGCCCCTGTCTCACCTGTAGGTCTTGGCTATTCTGCTCACAGTGAGAACATACTGACTCCTGTGACAGAATTACTGGTTGTATCTGACCACCATTCCCTCATTGCCAATTAATGAACATTATGTACTTTTCCTTCATTCCTCAGGATCTGTGCAACCCTCAGAGCTACTGTCCAATGCACCATCGGGATTTCAAAGCAGAGCTGATGAAATTCCGCATGAAGAACAAGTCATGGAATGTGGAGCGGAGGAAGCGTGAGCAGATTACTCGTCTCATGAAACTGTGAGCACCGAAACTATACCTGGAGCAGAAGCTTCATAAAATGACTCTGTCTTTCACAACAAAGCTATGGTCTCTGAAGACATTCAGACTGGAAAGGTGAAAGAAAGCCTTGTCCCGTTGAGACTGCAAGGACGAATGAGATCTGTTTTGAAAGTTTTGATATTGCCTCTGAAAGACACAGGCTCAAGAGAAAGCCACAAATAAAAGGTGTAGCATAACTGCCTGGAGAAAGAACAGGCTTTGTTCAGTAAAGACTGAACCTCCTGCTAGCCTATCTTGCATAAAGGCTGAAAGATGGTGTGTCATGGGTTGAGCTCTCACAGCCTCCTGCTCCAGACATGAGTCTCCATGTTCCTGTTTAATGTAGATTTTTGTTGTTATTTGTCATGACTGGAATAATAAACAGCTAGAACAAACCAAGGTGTTTTTAACAGGGTTCTTCCTTCCCTGTGGCAATTCAGTGTTAAGAAAGATAAGCATGCATGTGCTTCTGGTTATCTAAAATGGTGTTTTCTTAGCCCAGTACCAGCCAGGATCAGTATGCCTAGCAAGTCAGTTTCCAGCAAACCGCCTCCATTAAAGATCAACAGTGAGAGTCAGAAAAACTATAGCTTCTGTATTGTGTTTTATTGATATGTCAGCCATGCCCTTCCCAAGGATCAGCTATTAAACCACACTCGCAAATAATTCTTGAATAGCAGCTCACTGTAATTGAATTGCTGCTATCTCCATTTAGACTGTTTGGGGCGAGGAAGACAAGGCTGAAACTCTGATAGCTTTACATATGTAGTAGCAGCCACTAGATGAGGTTAGCAGACAGCTTTCTGTAGGAAACAGCTGCTCAAATTGTTTCTGAAAACGTTTTTTACATCCTCCTATAGAACCACTAAGGGTGGCTGTTTTCAGAGACTTTGCTCTTACTTTGCCTCTTCTGCCACCCCAAAGGTTTGAAAGGCGCACCGAGAATGTGCATAATGGGACAACAGTCTTAGCTTTGTGACCCCTGAAGTTAAAATATTACCAAGCTATCATAGAGTAGCAGCCTGTATATTAGCCAAGTTACCCCTCACCACAGAGCTTGCAACTACAATTCAAAAAGGCACAAAATGGAGGCAATGGTAGCAGAGGATAAAAAGAAGCAAATACTGCTTTTCTGTTGAAATGCAGTTAGACGACAAAGGAGAAAAAAATGTAATCTATCAGCCATTTGTTCTGTTGGCATCTTTTAACTTTCTCTGCCCCAAGGAGAAATGTTTTTGAGAGCCATGAACCTCAGAAGATGGATCCATATTCAGTTATCAGCTCTTAACCTTGCAGAACGCACGCGAGAGCCCTAGCATCTTATTCAGTGGTAAAAGAGAATCACCTTTTCCATGCATCTGCTGGGATGATAGGAATAAACATAGCACTGTCCCTATCTATTTTCTTCACACCACTTAGTGGATGCTTGTCTTTAATGGGTTGGGTACTTCCCTGGCTGTGCACCCAGGAGGGCTCTGCCCAGACCTGCCAGGCACCGCCTGGGGAAGGGACCCACAAGATGGCACTCCTGCAGCACGGCCAGGGACCATGCCATGCTCTGGCACAGCAACTGCTCTTCCAGCACATCTCGCTCCTAGGAAAAAGCAGAGGAAATTAGGACAGGTATCTCCTGAAAGACGGCACAAACAGACTGCAGAGCCCAGCAGGATGTCTCATGTTCCTGAGCCTCAGCCCTCACAACCTGGACAGACTCCAATACAGGAACTCTACCATGATATATGTGATCAGGCAGAGATAGCTGGGTACTAGTCTGTGTTGGTCCTAGCTATACTGCCTGCCCAACTGAGCACGCAGTGAGCAGGGCCCTGATCTGGGCCTCTAGCTGGTACTCCATATTCCGTTTTATTACAGATTACCTAAGGCTTTAGAGATGCATGAGCATATTAGTGACAGGGTTTCTATGAAGCCTCTCACAGTGAGGTAGCATCCCAGGCTGCTAACCATGTATCTTGTGGATAGTTCTTAGGGTCTTAGGGTTAGTAATTAGCTGTATGCGATGTGGTTTTTTTTTCTTTCTTTCTTTTTTTTTTTTTAAGGAAAACAAATAAATTGGCAGTCCTAGAAACCTTGTTGCCAGGGGCATGACTAGTAGAAAAAGCCTTGTCCATCTGGACACAGCAGCCCTATGTCGTGGTTCAAAGTCCTGCCATGTGGGAGCGGCTCGTACCCGGGTCTTTCCTGGCAGTCTCTAAAGCATCTAAAGCTGCTGATAAGATGCAAAGTAAACATCAGCCCCTGTGCGGCTGCTCTGCCATGTGCCCATCTCCGTCACAGCCAAAAAGGTGAAAATGTGCACGGGTGATTAAAATAAAGCCCTACTGAAAGCAGCTGGAGCCTGCTGATAACAGTGTGATCCTCCACCTGGGTGAGGGTGATGGTTCCGAATGAACAGAAACTCAGGCCATTTCACTACTGGTGGGGTTGCTACTGAATCCAGGGAAACTAGCCTCATGCATGTTCTGTCACTCTGATTCTCTTGTGTTTGTTTAGATACCTTGTCAAACTACAGCAGCAGTAAAATCTTGTTCTCAGTTCCATTATTTTTCTGTTACCATGTTCAGTACAGCTTGTGTTTCTGCAGCTACTGCTCCCAAGTACTGCAGTATGTGCCCGAGTCTGTCTTGCTGCTGCCATGTCTGCTGTCCTGCATGCTAATTTAGCTTCACTTTAGGCAAGGAAAGGGCAAGCAGATGCTTTGGCAATATGCATTCTCAATATCAGGATCAAAACAACAATCCTCCATTTGCAGGGCTCGTAGTCCTTCACTTAAATGTCTTTTAATCAAAATCTAGTGGAATGAGTTAATAACACTAACTCTGGGCTGATATCGCTACTTGTTCTGTTTTTGTCTTTGAAAAAATAAGGCTCAAAGTAGCAGAACAGTGTTGTTAGAAGGAACTTGTTCTTTTCACTCTTTAAGAAAGACTTTGTGATTCCCCTTACAAACAGTCTCCTGAGCATGACTTACATTGGATTCCCCTTACAAACAGTCTCCTGAGCTGTTCACGACTTACGTTACACCAGAACCTCACAGTCAAACATGTGCACACTAGCCATGCAACTGGACAAGCAGGTGGGAAGGCTTGTCCATTCAGGGAGTCTCTAGTCCAAAGTCTGCTCTAGGTGGTACTATCATCAACACCAGAGCAGGTCAGGCTTTTCCTTTAAGTCTTGAGAAATGCTCAAAGATGGAGACTCCAACATTTCTTGGAATAATTGCTTTAGGTATTGCATTAACTTCTTAGTGAAAAAGCTTTTTAGCGTCCTGTCTGAATCCCTCAGGCTACTCCTTGTGGCCACTGTCACTTGTTATGTCATCTGCCAGACATAGCCAGTTCCCTTTACCTCTCTTTGCAGGATCATATGTTACCATCTTTGTAGCTATCCACTGGACACTCCCTAGTTCTTCCACATCCTTCCTGAGTCTGGTGGGTAGGAAACTGCACACAGTATTCCCAGATGCAGATTCACCAGTGTAAAGCAGAAAGGAAAAGCTTTCTTCAATTCCCTAACCATTCTCTTCCTAATATAGCATAGTATCCAGTTTGTCTTAGTCAGGATGATGGCACACTGGTGCAACCTCCAAATTCTTTCCAGTGGAGCTGCTTCTTAGCCAGTTCTCAGTCTGTATGTATGGGATCATTCTGCCCTGTTGCAGAATTTCAAGCTCCTTCATGAAAATCACAAGTCTCTGTTGGCCCAGCCCTTGAATTTGTCAAGGTCCCTCTGCATTGAAGCTCTGTTGTTCAGCACATCAATCACTCTGATCACTCAAATATTATCACATAGATTTGCTAGTTCCTGTTTTCTGTGGGATGACTTAAAGAGAATTATTGAGATACATGATGTTGCAACTATCCAGACAGACACCTAAATGTCTTAGTCTTTTAATCTTGTTGTGAACAAAACTGAGGTCAGAATAAAGGACCAGTTTTGAATGCTTTAATGATAGAACAAAATAATAGGACTATTGGGGCCACAAGTGGCTAAATACCACAGGTACTGAAGAAAAAAAAAAAAAGGTGATTGCTGCTTTGGATGGCAAATCCTTGAACTGGCAATGAGCAGCCAGAGCTGTTCATAGGGCACTAGCACTCATGTTAGGAAATGAAAAAGGTTTTGTTTGGTTTTCTATGAATATAGACATTAACTTCTGCTGGCCTGTTTGTTTTAGGTTAATGTTTCCATAGTGTACAGGTGTTAATGTGAGTTGTGAGTGTCTGGTGTCTGTCTCTAGCCCTGTTAAGAGCAGAGTGTGGTGCTGTAAATATTAGCCCAGGCAAAGAAATGTTTGCACAGCCTTCCTCTATGCTGCCTCCTGCAGTAGTACCCTGTTAGTACGTCTTACAAATGGTCAAGGCTCAGCTGCCCAAGTCTCAGCATCTTCTGCTCACTGATAGACAGCGAGATTGCTCAGTGACAAGCTCTGGTTTTGACTCAAAAAGGGTTGTAGTGATCAAATTCTGTAAAATGCAGCAAAAGTGCCAATATGCTATAATCTTCAGAAGATGAGCACTATACTAAATAAAATAAGATACAACTGAGTAATTTAGCACATATTGCAAAAAAAAAAAAAGTTTTGTTTGGTCAAATCCATTCTTCTCTGGCTGTGGCAGCCCCAGAGCAGAGTAGAAATGCATGGTACATATTGCTGCCTGCTTTAATACAGTGGTATACAGTAATTTCAGAAGGAGACCAAAGATTTGTGCACTCATTTCATAGAAATGAACTCCCCAGTGTCCAGAAGAGGAAAGTGAAACAATATCCTCCTGCAGATTTTGCAGGGATCTTCCCACCACTGTAGAGAGGAGCAACTAATGATAAAACAGCACTGGCATGTTGAATGGACTTGATCCATAGATGACTGCCTGCACCTCACGCATACTCTAAAATAAGATGTAACATGGATATGGACTGCCATGCACCCAAACCAGTTGAATGAGTTCTTACTATAACTTTTATGCACTGTATCAACTCCTTCATAGCCTGGAAGCAGTTTGAGGAGACAAAATGTGATAGCTTCAATGAACTTGAAGAACAACACAAAGAATTCCCGACTGAAATTCTCTTGGTAAAAGCCCAGAGATTTTTTTTTTCCTATCATAGAAACTGAGTTGTACTCACTGTTTATTGTTCTGGTAACTAGGCATCCATCTGGGCTACTCTGTTGAATCTAAAGAACTACATCATTGTTACTAGGACCCTTGTGAAGATTCTTATTGCCACAGCAAGGCCAATGGAAGGTTTTGATATGTGGTCTCAATTTCTTGTGAGCTGTGGATGTTTTTGATGAACTGTTCTGGTAGGGAAGCAAAAGGTTGGCAAACTTTATGTCAGAGTTGTAAATTAATCCTCATAACAGTCAACAACATTGGAGTTGTCAGACATCCTCTTAACTTTGCACATGAAGGCATTTGGCTGCCTTAGGCTGAACATCATCCTTTTCTTCTTGAGTTCAAAAATACATATTGCAAAGCCCTTCTCCTCAAGGAGAAACAGACCAGCCCTTATTTATCCTCTCCCACCAAGATGACATAAAATGTCATGGGAGAGGGGACTCTGAAAGGGCACAGGGCAGAAGGATTAGAAAGCAAAAAGGTTCCAGTATCAATAGAATCACAGAATCATAAAGGTTGGAAGGGACCTTTAGAGATCATCTAGTCCAACCCCCCTGCACACGCAGGGTCACCTAGAGCACATGGCACAGGACTGCATCCAAGTGGGTTTTGAAGATCTCCAGAGAAGGAGATTGCGCCTCACCAGGGCTCAGTAGAGGGGCAGGATCACCTCCCTCGACCTGCTAGAGATGCTCTTCTTAATGCACCCCAGGATCCCATTGGCCTTCTCGCCCACGAGGGCACACTGCTGCCTCATGGTCAACTTGTCGTCCACCAGGACACCCAGGTCTTTCTCTGCAGAGCTGCCCTCCAGAAGGTCGGTCCCCAGCCCGTACTGGTGCCTAGGGTTATTCCTCCCCAGGTGCAGGACCTTGCACTTGGCCTTGTTGAATTTCATGAGGTTTCTTACCGCTCAGTTGTCTGATAACAGCCAAGTTGTCCAGTGGCTAAGAGCCAATTGTATAACTTGCACTAACCAGTGATGGAAGCCAAGACATGACAGGAATTAACTGATCAGCCTACAAAAGGACGTAAAAGTGAAGAAAAATGAGAGAATGAATCCAGAAGGGGAAGTTTAAGATTTTTAACCACATTTTGGAAGGTGTTGTTTGTGGGAAGAGGAAAACAAATGCAGTATTAAAGACTGTATAAGGGGAAAAGTCTTTCAGTTTAAGTGCCTGTGCTGTCCACACTCCTACAGGTAGCATGTGAACAAGCACCCAAAGTAGTATAGCTGCTGGCTTGCAAGGTTAGTAATCAAATATTCTCCTTTATTTCAAAGCATAGTTATATAATAATATGACATGTATGCCAATAGCACATCTACTGCCCTGGAGTGAATAACAACCCGAGAACTAGGATCCTAAATTTGTGGCTTCTATAGTCAACTCTACTAGCAGAGATTCACTGAATGTCCTTTGACCAATCACTGCTCTATATCCATTTAGTCAACAGTAAAACAAAGAGTAAGCTGATCTCTCAGTAGTTATGTAACTCTTAACTAGCTTTAATAACCCCTTTCATTATGGAGTTGTGGACATACAAAGAGTTAATTTTATGCTAATTAATTTATTCTAATAGCTACTATCCAATATTTCAAGAGAGTCATTAGTACTTTCCACCAGTAAATCAGCTGACTGATAGGAAAAAGCAGCACGTATGCTGTAGGTTCACACCCACACAGAGAATAAAATTATTTTTACTGTGATGCTTTGGAGAACCCTGTACATGGGGTAGTACAGGTCTACTATTCTTCATTAGAGGCTGTTGGGTTGTAATCTGTATTACAAGGATCTGAGGATCCAGAATCATGAATAATTAAACAAAAACAGGAAGGAAACTAAGGCGGTAGAAAGAGGAGTGAGGGGAGGAATTGTACAACACTGCACTGGTGGTGCTGCCGGTAGTGTAGTGGTGAAAAGGTTCCTATGACTGCTATAAAAGCAGTTATCTCTCTTTGGTTTATGATTCTCAGCAGCAACAGTTAAAACCACAAAACTTCGCTGAAACGTAAATGATTATGAAACAGACAGTACAAACCTGATGCCTGGTCAGCCTACATACAGCTGTCCTCTTCAGTCTCAATGCACCTTGAGCAGGAAAGCATTTACCTGAGAGAAAAAAAGCAGAGGAAGGTGGTCTGCTCCTGGAGCCAAAGAAGAGTAAGTTCTGTCTTCATGGGTTTGAAGCTAGGCAGAAGGGAACTATGCAGCTTTGTATTAATGCTGGTTCTGACTCTGTAAGATAACCGGTTGCCTTGCCAGGACAGACTACAGAATGCTCCCCTCAGCTCAGCAGAAAGGACAGCCCATCACACGAGTATGTGCAGAAAGGACACCCTCCACTAGCAAGTTGCTCAGGAGCAAATTCTCCATAGACTCTCTGGAAAGAAAGATGAATGTGACTGCCTGGCTCTGCCCTTGAAGAATCTGCATGCAAATTGACTTCCTTTATGAGTTCAGACAGGTCAGTGCTTCGAGGTGACAGCTCTACAAGGATAACAGTTTGAATGAATTGGTGTGTATCTTGGCATGTTTAAGTAAGTGATGATATAGTGCCAGATACACAAAATATTGACAAAGCTCTCACAAGAATTTCCTTACTATGGTTCATAGTCATGCGTCTCTTTCATTGCAAGACATACTGACATCAGCCAACCCCAAATCATTCAGAACCTATTTGAACCTGTAGAGAGAAAAAAAAAATTAGACCATCAAACCAACACTAAAAGCTGAGGAAATCAGACCACAGTTGATCACAGTTTCTGCAGCTGCTTGAGTAGGTCAAAGGCCTGGACTTTGCAGGGAATTAGAGAAACTGATCCCTGAGATATTCCACATTAAAGTGGCATGTGACCCCCCATAGGTCACAGTTGGACTATACAATTTCAAATGGAAAGAGCAATGAAAGCTCTTGTCATAAGGGGCTGGTAATTATCCAATTCTCTGAGATCTGTAATGAGGTTAAAGTACTGCCTACAGAGAGAGAGAGGGAGAATGTGTGTGTGTGTGTGTGTGTGTGTGTGTGTCTGTGCTGTGGGGGCGAGGGGAGAATAAACCATCCACACCATATTGTGTTCCACTGGTTCCCAGGCAAAGATTCATGGAAGTTTTCACAAGCTGAGAATGGTCCTGGCTCCCTGCAGTCCTGGGCCATGGTGACTGGAGAGATGGCCAACCTGTGTGACCAACACATCCAGCTACAATCCCTTTGCTTGGACACTTGCCAAGGCAACCTGAAAATGCTACCACAGCATCCAGTTTCAATACATAAAAAGAATTTCCCCTCCTCCTTTAATTTGCTACAGAGCATAATTCAAAATGAAGTTAATGAATTACTTCAGTGGGCTTTGGATCAAGATTTATAACCACAGAATCAGAAAAACAGGCTAGAAGGGACCTTGAAAGGTTCTCTGATCCAGTCCTCTTGAACAGCTCAACTAGACTGGCCTGGTTACAGCTGCTTTTAAAAGATCTCCAGGACAGAGGGTCTCTTCTGTTTCTCCCCTACCTATAAAAGTCATTATCTGTTGTAGAGCAAGTTGTAGTAGTCCTTGGCAAGTCCATTGTACAAGTCCAGCCATAGTAATTATCCCAACCACTCTCCTTTGTAAAAACTGTAATTTTGACTTCCAGCTCCGCATGTTTTTTCTTCCTATTTCTCACGAAAGCGCTGAGGATTCACAGGACCAGCCCACCTCCCCTTTTTGCCCTTGTCTTTGTCTTCTGTCAGCCCTTTCGCCCTCAGCTTCTCTGCAGTCTTAACTTTGCTCTCTTCCCTCCCCTGGAGGGTATCTTAGCAAGCACTTTACTACAAAAGGGCTCAGTTCCACCCACCATGTTCATTAAGCTTCTTTCACTGATTAGACTTTGAGGCACAGTGAGATGCTTTTCTCTCCTCTCTGGGGAGGAGTAAGAGCCCTCGGTGGCTGCAGACAACTTGCTCACATCCAGAAATACTCTCTCACATCAGCTCGCAGCAATAAGGACTCCTCCGTTTCAAAATCCATGAAGACGGCAGCACTGAGTTCGATTATGAATACTTAATTTGCTTGCATAATTATCACCCTTTCTGTTGTGCTTTTGGGGCACAAAGAGTAGGTCTCTACTTGTGCAAACAACATATTCACAGAAGGTTGGATCTGTTAGTATATTCTGGTATACACTAATAGTGTATACACTACACAGTGTATTTTTGTGTATATGTTTGATGCACATGCATTAGAGGGTTATTTTTTCTGCCTTAGCTTATTTCTTGCTGACTAATAAAAGGCTCTGTCCCACAAGGAGCACAGCCACCTAAACCCCAGACTCTCAGCTACACCGTCCTCAGTGCAATACTGAAAGGCAGCGCAGCACGGTACAGCTGGAGCAGGCCAGATCCCGAAATGAAGCCCTCCAGGCTGCAGTCGGCGGGTCGGAGCCAGAAGCTCACGGCCACCCTCCCCAGAGCAGGGAGCACACGGGGGTTCCCCAGGAGGCAGCCCCTGGTTCACAGGTCTTGTGCTGCCCCCGCACTCCCCCCGGCACCGGAGCAGCTTCGCTGTCCCGCGAGGGAAGCACCTCCGCGGCCCCCTCCCCGCGCCCCACGGCCCTGGGGCCCCGCCGGGAGGCGC
>NW_010584090.1:42607-73949 GCF_000705375.1 Tinamus guttatus | reverse complement strand
AAGATAGGCAAGAACAAATACCCAGAGAACATCCAAAGTAGATGTTAGGCTCAGTGCAGTCATTTCCTAAAAGCAGCTAAGCAATGTTATCCTAAAGGGAAGTGTCCTAGCGTGTATATAAATTCTATTAGCAATCATTGTACTCATACTGTAACCACAGATTGATATGCTACACAAATGAAGAAAGAATATACAGTTAATTCACCTACTGTTGACTTTTGCCAGAGACCAGATCATATCAGAGCCTTCTTCTCCCCATCCCTCATATATTATTATTAGGAGAGAGCAGAGTCCATGTAACAAAAAAAAACAAACAAAAAACCAACCAGCCACCACCACCACCACCAAAAAAACAGAAAAGGGGACAACTTTTAAAGATTATATTGTTATTTTGGGATTATTTAATACCATAGAGAAGAATTACATTATAGATTTTCTATTCTAAAAAAAAGAGGGAGAAATGAGTGTGTGCATATACATATGTGTGTGTGTATGTATATATGCATATGTGTGCATGCTACAAAATATAAATGGACGCACAGAGTTCAGAAGGGACCACGAGATGAAGGCATGCAAACCAAGCACGCATCTCGGCATTGTTGGCAGGTATTTCTGGGACTGGGTTCTACATATTGTAGATTGTTCACGTATTGGCACTTCTTTGATATGAAGGTACTTGCATCTAACACTAAGGGCTTCTTCTACTATGGAGCTAATACATGTGGTTATTCCTAAGTTTCCAAGTTATTGTTCCACCCCTCCTCAGGACACCTCTTGGCAGGGGCAGTGGCCCCAGCTCGCAGCACTCAGTGTATGATATTGGTGCTTGCTGCTTTCTCTGAAGCTGTATCAGACCCAGCTCTCAACAACACTGAGGTTCCCCTAGGGATTTAATGCTCAGGGCAAATACTGAGCACTCCTGACCCTGCCCAGGTTGAAAGCTACAGATAATATTACATATTTTTATCCTTTGGTCATTTCTCCCCCATTTCCTGCATTAGTACTCACCCCTTTGTTTCTGAAGGATTAGAGTGTTTGTTCCCTAGTACCCTGTACAAGGACCCCAATGGCTCTGCCTTTTTTGAGGGGTCTGCTGAAAAAAGGATCCCAACAGCAACAAGGACAAGGTACTTGCGTGCATCCATTCACCACAGGGGAACTCCTAACACCCCCTCCCTTTCCCTGTTTGCCCAGGAGACCTCCTGGCCCTGCCAAGGAGTGACTGCATAGCAGCGGAGCAGCTGTGCCTCTTGGACTCCACCTGCAATGGCACCTACAGGATCCTGGAAAGCTGTGTCCTTGCTAGGACTCGCTTCCTTCCACTGGATCACCAAAGCAGGGATAGATGTCTGCATGCAGAGCTGGTCCTTGGAAACAGTTCTTTACTGCACTGCAAGTGTCACCGGCGCATGAGGAGACAGGAGCACTGCTTGCGCATTTTCTGGACCGTTCACTCCAGCATGACAGATGGTGAGATGATTATAAATTTACAGGTGTTAGTAGGCCTGCCCACCTGAAAACAGCTGTCAGAGGCCACTTCCCAACACTGCAGGTATCACTTAGGAACCACATTTCCTAGTAAAGAGTTGTTGCTCTGTTCGATAAGCATAGAGAACTGATCCAGTCTGGGACTGACCCTTCAAATATACTAGGAATCCTACTAAACAAAGATAGTTACTTTAAGAGACTTAAATTGAGTGCTGAGGGCAGATTCCTGTGAAAATCACCTGAGTCTCTTCTTTCCATCCCTGGAAACGGACATGTGTCGATAACACACCATGTAATGGCACCCTAAGGCTGCTGCATTTCTCCAGCTTCGCCGGGATGCTTCCACCAGTGGGAGCACACACACGGCTAACGCTCACCCGTGCTGAGCCAGACCACACAAGCCAACTGCAGCTGGAGGAAATCCAGTCGCAACATGCGATGCTCCTGCTGCGCAATAGCACTCCATCCCTCCAACAGAACCGTGTTTGGCGGTCAGCTCTGAGCAAGGCAGAGCCTTCCTGAGCTCCAGCCCAAGGAAGCAGCCAAGCACAAATAACAAAGTCAGTCCAAAGCATATGCTAATCACAGAGCATTTCTCCCACTGCATAAAGCATTTTGTGTCTTGCCTAGGTTATTTCAATCTGGAGACCTCCCCGTATGAGAGTCCAGCAAACGAAGAACACTGGAAGACAGATTACAATAAACTGGCAGCTCTGGTATCAGGTAGGGATTGTAAGAGGCTACATGATATAATGCTGCCCTTTATTAACTTCTCAGGGGTTGAAATTTATTAAGGGAGAATAATGGTTTGGGTAATGACACCTTTAATCAGAAGCCTGCTTTCTTTGGGTACTTGCCTACATATGGCCCCTACCAAGTGTAAATACTGCACAGTCCCAGACTCCATGAAACAGGGAGTAACTTACAGTGATGCATTCTCTGAAAGAAACACCCTAAAATCATAAATGAAAATGGTTAATTGCTGTGGGATTTCTTTTGTCTTTGTAGGCTCACAGTTAGCAGGAGATACAACAAATCCATGCCTGAAAGCAACTCACGTTTGTAATCTGAGCAAAAAATGTGTTCGTCTGCGCACAGACTATGCTTCTATCTGCACTAAAGGAGCAGGAAGTGAGGACATGTGCGATCATCGCAAATGCCACAGAGCGCTAAGAAATTTCTTTGAGAAAGTCCCTGAGGATTTCACCAAAAGGATCCTATTCTGCCCATGTCAAGATGAACTCTGTGGGGAACGACGCCGGAAAACTATTGTACCTGACTGTTCCTTCCAATATAACACCAAACCCAACTGCCTCTGGCTTTTGGACTCCTGTTTGGAAGACCACATCTGCAAGTAGGTTTGGCAGCATAAGACATTAGCCAAAACAAGAGAACAGATGGAGAGACACTAAGAATAGACACTGATGGTCTTGTTTTCCTTCCTACAGATCCCGACTGGCTGATTTCCAGCAAAACTGCCAACCTACGGACATGTCCCCAGATGGCTGCTCTCAGCACAACCATGCTGCATGCCTGCAGGCCTACATGGGCATGATTGGTAAGTGATACCCGCAGGAAAATACAGGTTGGATGCTTACAGGTAGTAAGCTTGCAGGCACACTCATGTTGTGGGAGACTGTCTTGCTCTGCTGCAGGTCATAACGCTCAGTGTGCCAATGAATGTGCCCCAGCCTGATGCTAGTGCTCCTTCTTGTTTGTGATGTAAATGCAGCCCACGACTCCTTCATGGGACTCGTCACGAGGCTTAGTCCTATCCTCTGCTATCAGAGCAACAGCACTTGCCCAGGATTCTTGCCCTCCTGTATGCAGCAGCTGGTGCAAACTGCTATAAATGTTTGACACCCAGTCCCTCTTTGCTGTATGAACAAACCATTCTTGCAGCAGAGGCTACATTACAAAGCTTTGCCATCACAGCAGAATCCAGTAGGATCCTTGTTAAACCTGACATTGCCTCACTGTTGAGTGTTTAGACTCCTGTGGGTTGTAGAAGTTGTATACACTAGCTTCTCAGAGCCAGCAAGAACAACGTGAATGCAGATAACTGCCAGCTGTTAGAAGGAAGGTTGTCTTGGTCCAGACATTCACTGTCAGTCTGCTAATACCCCTTGTGAGTGGCTTCCTGGGGGTCTGTACCACATGCATCTTGTTAAAAGGAGTTGTAGAGAGTGGGAACAGCTCAGCATCTAGATGATACAGTTTGGTTTTCCAAGTGTCTTTGCCTTTCTCTGTACCACATGCATCTTGTTAAAAGGTGAGTTGTAGAGAGTGGGAACAGCTCAACATCTAGATGATACGGTTTGGTTTTCCAGGTGTCTTTGCCTTTCTCATGATAAATGAACTCTGGCTAAATGGCACAGTACAGCTGTGCAGCATTTCTCTGGCAAAAGGCTTTTTTATATATATAATATATGTAATTGGTGTAATAATAACCAGATAACCAGACTAATCATACTTCTTTCATTTGGTTAAAGTAAAACCTGATTCCACTTTCTGGGGGTTTGGGACAGGCACACCTATGACACCCAACTATGTCAGTAACTTCAGTGTGGAGGTCTCCCTGTGGTGCACGTGTGAGAGCAGCGGCAACCAGAAGGAGAAGTGTGACCAGATACTCAGCATGTTTGAAAGTAACAAATGCCTTGGTGAGTGTCACAGAGCAACTAACAGCTCAGCACAGAGAAGTTCATATCCAGAGAAGTTCATTGTACTTCTAAATGTACGTTTCTCTTCCTCTTAACTGTTTCCATGCTGTCCTGCCCAGCCTGTGCGACCAGCCTGGATTCGTGCTCAGAAGCATTTCTGTATCTTTTACCAAAATGTCTGTTCATCTCAAGAATTTGTCCCTGAAGCTATCACTCAAATGAAGGTGTTGCGATAAATACATAAATCAACGTCAGTAGAGAGGTTCAGATCTCTATAGGTTGCTGAGCAGCAACATCAATGCAGCAAGATTATGGGAAGCCTTTTTTTTTTTCCTCCTTTCTCATACTTGTCTTTGACCCTCACTTACTAGGACAAGACCTGTAACTCCTGACACAGCCTCTGTGTTTAGATTCAGCATTATAGCAGTAGATCCCAAATCTTGTTACATACAACTGTGCAAACCTAACTCTGCATTTCTTTTATCTCCCTGGCATTTTAGCAAAATACTTAAATAAGTTTTAAATATTTTATGTTCATAAAAGCTTCCAAAGGACATCAAATAAAGAAACCATAATCATTAGGTAAATAATTAATATTTAAATATTTTTATTGCTATATAGAAAAGCCTTACACCCAGCACCACAGATATGCCTAGAGCATAAACAGCAAACCTGAGATATTACATATCTGCTGCTTAAGAAATGGCTGGCAAAGTTCCATAGGGACCCCATTGTCCTCAAGTACAGGGCCAGTCTGATTTGCAGTCTCCTGCAGGTCTCAGATAAACCCACACAGTAACAGGCCACTCACTGAGCAAAGAATATGCATTCTGTGTATCAAAAGGCAGCCACATACAGACTGAGCACATTTCCTGATACAGTTACCCATACTTGTGTGTGCTAATCTCCAAGGTGTGTGCAAGAAAAACATGTAAGACTCTTGCTTTACTTTTGTTTGCAGAAAATGCAATTTGGTCTCAAATGCACCTGAAGCAGGCAGCTCTGGAAAGACAGGAAGAACTGTTTTATTCATCATCCCTAAGCTTCCAAGGTGACAGCGCCAGCACATCTCTTGCTTCAGAAATGTCCCAGGTATGCACTGCTTTGTTGCCTGCACAAAACACTGAGTAAAGGTGCCTAGAGAGAATATTTACAGAAAAACCAGCATCTGGAAACATGCCACTTTGGACATCAAAGGGAGGGAGCATGAGTGTGTAGAACCTTGGGCCACCTCAACTCAAACTATTCTTTCCACAGGCAAACAAAAACAGGAGGCCACACTGCCTGGCCCCAGAAGCTTCCTGTGGTCTCCAGCCAGTGCTCAGACTGGAGGCTTTGGAGCCAGAGGATTGAGCATGAGTAGGTCTAACTGGGATTAATTCTTCCTTTACATTTCCTAGGTGGCTGAAGTGAAGACACAGCGAGATATCTCTGAACACAGCAGTATGCCTCTGGCTTCCTCTGTATATTCTGGAGCTGCTATTTCCTGGGCATCTCTGGCTTTGTTCCTGGCCCTGCTGCTCAGCCCACCTTGACTTGACACAAACTGCATTTCTTGCCCCCATGTTATTAATCTTGCCCCTTGTCCAGGCACCTCCTTGTTAATTGACTCTTGGCAAACAGACAGCTTCCAAAAAGAGGCATAGAACAGCTTTAACCCAGACCTGCAGTCACTGAAAACTTCCTCCTGGCCTATGCCTTACTTTCCCCATGATGTAGCTGCAGATCTGCTGCCACTGGCACTTCTGCCGTGTTAGCATGTTGAGGAACAATCAGTCAGACTAATTTCCAAGGCAATATTAAAAAAAAAAAAAAAGGCTGATTTTTTTTTCCAGAACTTATACGGAGTGTGCTTTCTGGCTGCAGGGAAAAAAATGACAGTGTCCTACTGCCCAAACTTCTGGAGTTCTTCCTTGGGCAGGGAGCACAGCAAAAAACTTTGCCTAAAAAAACTGAAAGTCCTCACGTTCCAGGATGGGCTGTATCTGTATCTAGGTAAACATAGCCAAAGTTGCTGTTGAACACCAGTTCTGTATTACATTCAGTTCCCTTTTCAAAATTTTCAAATCCATTTTTTAGGCATATGAAAAATACCATCCCAGATCAAAGACACTGTGCTCCAGGTTAAATTTTTGATGTCTGTTTTGCCCTTGCAGTGGTACTAAGAGGCATGGCTTTTATAGGTTAGGATGGCTTTCCATACTCAAACACAGTGAAATCAGCCTTATCCAGATAACCCTGACCTTTTGTCTGGCGTAAGAGTGTGTCTTTTTAGCAACGTTTTGAGAAAATATGTAGGCTCACTGAAGCTATGTGCACCACATCCCCCTGGGACATTCAGACCTCTGGGAGCTGGAACTGCCTTGCGCTTCCCCATTTCCCCTATCGCTGCCCCACTGCCCAATATCCTCCTCTGCTGCCAGGTTCCATTTCAGGACCTGTTTATTCTGCGTGTAAAAGTGTGCACCGTGTAACTGCTCTTTTTTTTTTTTTTTTTGCGTTGGCCTGTTAAAATGTGGTGTTAAAGTGAATATTGATTTCTGAGCATAGGTTAATAGTCTACAATCAATTGTAAGAGTTGCCTCATCAGTCAGATTATGCTTTCAGGAGAGTGAAGAAGTCAGGTCCAGGCAGCTTCTGTGCATATATACAGGGTTTCTCTTGCATATCCCGTGAGATGCAACAAATCTGAATAATATGCACAGCTGAGCAATATTACTGTCCTTAATAGATGCAGAGCAAGTGGGTATCTCTTTACTCTGCTTTATCTGTGCCCAGAAAGACTCCAGCTAGGTAACATGCTGTGATTCCCAGTCAGATACCTTTTTACTAGAGCTTTTCCCACTGCTGCATGCATAGGAATCACTGTCCTCCTGCAGTGGTATTTCAGTTTCAAATTGCAGCCTTCTCTTTACTGCCTAGACAGCTATAGCAGAAAAATCACTGCATGGAGCAGAACCACCTCCTCTGTCTGGCAGAGAATTAACAACTTTCCATGCAGTAGGAACAAAGAGTGTTTAGTATTCTTAATTCAAAGGAATATGAATTTTGACGTTTCCCTACTGAAATGTGGCTATCTGGATCAAGAGACAGCACTTGCTCCCCCCTTTTAATGAAAGCAAAGTTCATGTTATCTGAGGACTTTGAGATCTACATTTGGCCATCTTCCCCATGGCAAAACTAGAAATCTGTGTCAAGTCTCTTGATTGTAATGTAGCAGGCTCCACCATCTTCAGAGTTTACAGGAGAGTGACAGGAAAGAAGAAAAATGTTTTTCTTCCCCATAACCCATGCACCAGGGAGGACATCTGCAAGAATGACAGCATAGCTTTCCCCGAGGAATCTGCACTTGTGCTAGGTCTGGCATTCATCTCCCAGCCATCTGCACTGAACTTTTCCTTTTCATCCCATGTTCCTCTACCAGTGCTCTCACACAGGTTGATTTGGGAAAAAGTATTTGTATTATATTTATTGTACACAAAATGCTAACAACAAAATATTAAAGTTTTGCCATATCAGCTTGTGTGAAGTGTAGCCTCTTAATTCTTGTAATAGGGTGATGAATTGCAGTTGCAACTTCCTGTCATGCCCTGTAGTACAAAGGAAGATGCTTTACAGTTAAACAAATCCTGCTATAGACAGAAGTTAAAGCAAAACACGACATTTCAGATTTTTATCTAAATGTGCTATAAGTTTTTCCATGTAGATATGCACCTTTATATACATAGCTGCTAATGATTGTTCCATCAATAACTGCAAACAGTTATTCTGTGCACTCACAGATGCTCACACTAATTTGCACAAATCCTTTTTCTCTTAGGCTTTTGTAACACCTGATCTCCAAATATCACAGTTCAGCCGCACAGCACACATGCATGCACAAGTGTAACTATAAAAATTGGCTTGCAATATCAGTATCAGTACAATTCTGCCAACACCATGAATGATGAAAGACTAGCAGACTTACCCAAAGCCATCCAGAATAGTTCTTTATATCTCTATTATGATGGAATTTAAAGGAGTAAAAAAAAACAAAAACCACTCAGCTTCAGTGCCCCCAGAAACTGGAATACGACATCCTGCAGAGTATCTTTGTCTAAATACAAAAATAATCCAATAGAAATTCTGCATCCTGACACTCTTAACGTTGAGCTCCCAGCAAGCACACAGAAAGGAGGAAATCTTTTCATTGTTGTAATGTAAGTTATTTTTAAGAGTGTATAATGCTGCCAAATCACACTAATAAAACTTATCTTGCAGCTCTGGAAGTCTCCTGCCTTTCTTTGCGTTCAGTGAAAGCTACACTCCTATCAAAGGCCTTATGAGAACGGAATCCAAGGAACAGAATTAGACAGGTGCTCTTACATGCCAGTCTCAAAACAACTTGCACAGACATCACTCACTGTCAGGGACTTAAAGCTGTGACAGATTTCTGTGTTTGAAGTCCCTTCACTTGGTGTAATGCAGCTTTTGTGAAGGGCAATCAGATAGTTCTTCTACAGCAGTAAGCTTCATAGTCACCATATTAGACTTTTCATGCTCAACAGGCTTGAATACCCATTTCTTGCCTACATTCACAAGTAAGCTGATGCCAGAGATAAGCCTTGAATTTGGAAGCTCAGGATGACAGTACCTGTTCTTCCTTAAAATCATTCTCGCTTCCTCCAACAATTGCCTAAGTTTAAATAAGGACCAAGTAACTGCACAAAGGGAGGCACAATGTCTATCATAGATATGCAACAAAAACCAACCTTGGCTTCAAACAATTCCCGGCTACAAATCCCTGCCATTACTCCTAAAAATTCACATTAAAAAATAACTTCAGACTGATGGGGCAACACCATGAATTCAGCACCCATAAAGAATGAAGCTATCTTTTCAACATACCATACAAATTACAAGTCACCATAATTCCTAAAAAAAGAAGCCAATTTTACAGAATAACATGAGGGAAAACTCAAGAGTAATTGCCAAGGAGTCTTTGCAGCAGCCAAAGCTTTTGGGCATGACAGCAGAGAAGTGCGAAACCCACCAGTACCGCTGTGGAATCACAACCAACTGCTATTCTGCAGGGGCTTCTCACGTCAAAACAGATGATGGTAAATATGATCAGTAGCTAATCACTTCTACCTCAGGGATTTTGTGGCTGAGCCCTTTTCAAGATGAGGGAGGTTCTGTTGAGGTTGAGCTTGGTCTCTAATGGAACTTCTTATAGGTGATTAACCCTCCTCCAGGAAGCGATTCGCTGTTTGGGTTTCTTGCAAAACCCAGGGTTAGCAGAGGTCATGGGATACAGCACTTTCTCCAAGTGCCCTCATGAAAATAGCCCCACATCCCTTCCATTTACAGCTGATCATCTCCATTATCCACAGGCTAGGAGGAGATGATCAGTAATTGTTAAGTGCTTGAATCAGACTAATAGCTCACTGCTAATTCCCCCAGTAATGCGAATCCAAATTCCTGGTAAACAAACTGACTGCTTTTCACACACAGGGATGGATGCCAAGAGTCTAATATTAGATCTCTGGAGCTAAAGCTTTTAGAGCAATCCTATCCACTGAAAGATGTTTAATGACATTATATGAGGTACTAAATAATTAGAAAATGATGGCCCACTTGGAATCAATGAGTTACTGCCTAATTAAGATGAAAAAAAGAGGCTCTACTCGATTTTAAACAAGTTTCTTCTAAAATGACATACCTGATAAGTGGTGCAGATAACTAGGTATTTACCTCTGGGCAGAGCAACACAACCACTAAGCTAAATAATTCCTTGCATGATTCTTTGCTCATCTTTCTGCTTATAGGAAAACAGGTAGGACCAATCAAATGACATTTTTTCTTATGCAAGATTCAAAATTTTAATCTTAAGACAAAATCAGCTTCCCCTATTGTTTCACCATGTGGTAAGACTCCCAAATTCACACTACTAGATGCTTGAAGAGTAAGATACGCAGATTGGAGCCTCTAGAAGCAATTTTGCAGCAAGAATTTACTGAGTTTGAGAACAGGGGAGGCTATTAGAGTTAACTGCTGATCAAAATGAAGAGCAAAATTATAGAAAAGCACCAGATACCAAGAGCTGGAACAACTGAAACTCCTTTTCAAAAGAAAAGGCCTATACAACTGTATAACACATGCACATATATTCTGTTGTACATCTTATTCTCCTATAACTGTTGCATGAGGCTTCCGTTTTCTTTCTCCAGCAAGAAGCATCTAGAATTCCACACTGTACCAGGGGATGTATATTCTCAGACAGAACTAAATTAAAGGCTTTGGTGTGTTCCAATCTTCCTCTTTCCAGCATGCAGCTCAGATAAGTAA
Source organism: Tinamus guttatus (assembly GCF_000705375.1). The sequence continues at coordinate 63,471 of NW_010584090.1, read as the reverse complement.
GGTAGGAGTGTGTTCTCTATAATGCTGATTCTTGTTTTAAATTATGTTCTTTCCTATTCCCAACCTTTCCTTTGCCCTGGCATTTGGTCAGGGGAAACATTTAATGGAAACATCTGGCATTGCAACACTTGCAGAGAGTCAGAACTATTGGTTTTCATTTATTTTACGGAGAAATATTTATCAAGAAAAAGCTGCAGGCTGTTTTATAATGCTGGAATTGTTGTTGAAAATAAATTTCCCGGGCATCTACAAGCAACTAATTTGAATCCCATTGAAATAAAAAAGTTATCCAGTTATTGTGAGACACAGAAATCATAAGACATTTACTCTCAGAAAAGGATGTATTAGCCTGTGATAGCAGGAGACTGGATGTGGTGACACAAGAAAGACCTCATAGCCTTGAGTCACTAAACAGAGGGAGTGGGATTTTTTTTCAAAACTGTTTTCATCACATATGTGCTATTTTAGTTGTTTTGGTTTTGTTCTTAATAATACCGGACGTTCAAATGGAATGATACAACAGATGATATTTTTCCTCATGATTTATATTAAAACATCTTGCACTACACAGTAATAAATAAACAGAGCATAATATGATACACTTTCCCCTAAAAAAGGACACTGTTACAGCCCAACTGACCTCAAACCTACATGCCAGTTTCCACTATCAGAAATTGCTCCACAGGCTCTTCAAAAAAATTCAAGAACTCTCAAGAACTGTGGATCATCAGGTATATGAATCCTTCCTTTCACTAAGGAAAAATGACTTCAAAATCCCTGGCACATGAGTCAGAACTACGGCAAATATTTCCTCATAGTGGAGCATGTTAATATTCCATGCACCCTGGATAATTCTGTTCTCTTTGCAGCTATTAGTGCTGAAGTCTCTTATGTGCTTGCGGATTCATTTACAATATCCTCAAGAAGTGTTTTTAATAAAGGAAGAGCAAAGAGTGTTGTGCTTGTCATGCTCTACTCTCCTCCATTTCATTTCTTCATGCTAGTCTAGCATTTAAATTATTTTCCCTTTTATCTAAGTTTGCCCCTTACAAACTGGTGCTACAGACCACTGAGCTCCTCTTCAAGAAACTGAAATTTCTTTAACCATCTACATACCATTACTTCTTTTGCAGCTTCCCAAATCAGCACAGAAGCTTTTTAAAATATTATTTTGATTAACTGAGGTCAATTTTGCTAAGTGCCAGTGGCTCTCAGAAGCTAGTTGTGGCAGTGGTCCCTAGGGCTCCATTATGTTTTCAGAGCAATAAAGCAGAAATTGCTCAGTCTTTTTGTAGAAATGTGAGATTCACAGCTAATTCTTCCATGCTCTCTGGATTTCACTGTCTTTGGAAAAACATCTATTCCAAATCACAGGACATTTGTATTTTGTGTGAGAACTAGCAGAAACAGTAAGGTAGAGTTTTCTTTACCCCTCTCACATTTTTTTAAACCAGATTGTACAAAATCTTTAATGTATGAGTCTTGATAATTACTACACAACTGCTTGCTCTTCTACATCCAACCTGGAACTGCAGTATATCACACTAGAAGCATATTTTTAGTGCACTGAATACTTCAGGCTTAATATTCCTAAATACCTGCAAATCACATGCAAATGCAAGATATATGTTTGTATATAGGTATGTTTTAAACATCACTGAGGAATAGCGAGGCCATGACTTGTCACAAGGGGACTTATTGAAAAGTTGGGAATAAAATCTCGGCTGCTTTTTTATTCTTACTACATACATTCGCTCCATGGAGCTAAAATTGCAATACTAGAAGATCCAGGTTGGCCCTTCTTTTCAAGCATCACCAAATTACATATCCAGTGCAGTGAATCAGGCAAGACAAAATGGTAAGGAGAGGAAAAAGATGATGGGTTGATTGATTTATTAGATCAATTACTATTCATTTATTTTAAATTGACCTCAACTCAGCTAACAGATTTCACCCAAAATCCAACTATCATTTATGCTAACAGTACTCCTCCTGTATGCACTGGAGTTTGTATTTTAAGACTTACAACTACAACCTTTTCAGCTCTGATCTGGTTGTCTGTGTTAGGCGTAACTCTTCCATGACCTAGCCTAGCTGCCCATTCAATAATCAAATACTTTTTCCTCTGCAAACATGTATCCTGTACATTTATAAAACACTTGTATTTTTGTTTTCAGCTCTTGAACAAAACCAGATGACTGGGGGGGAAAAAAGCGCCGGGGAGGGGGTAGGGATGAAAAAAACCCCTCCATCTACATGTAAACTACAGAGTAACGATTCTGAAGGAAAAGACAAACTCAAGTGTGGATGTGCATCAATCGCTCTGCGGTATGCTCTTGTCTTCGCCAGCCCATGGTACCACTATCCAACCACTGTCACACACCCCCAGCCCCAAACCGCCTGCAGCAGAGGCTGGACCATGTAAATTCCCAGGGAGATTGTCTCTTCTCGGAATTGTTCAACTTCCTTGTACTGGATTAATGGCAACTACTACAAGTGGGCTCTGGCAGTCAGTGCACTGGTCTCTTTGGTATCAACCAGAACCCCCAGCTAAAACACTTTCTTGGCCTGTGCCTTTTGCAATTATCCGATTTAAACTTTTGTTCTCTTTCAAAGTAGAATAGCTCATACAAGAAAGTCAAAGGATAGTTAAAACGTAACTGTTGGGAGCCTTCAGAGTTTGGAGACTCTCAAACTTCTAAATTCAAAATCTTAAGATAGACTATTTCCTTCTAACTGCTACTGTTGTTCACTGAGAAGTGATATTCACTATGTTGGCCTAAATCATTAGGTGGTCGAGTGCACCTAATCAACTCCCCTTATCTCTAATAAGAATGAGACTTCTGATCACTCCTTATACAATTTTCTAACATCTGCCAGCACCAAATTTCATCTGAAATCATCTCACCTACTCCTTCAGCTTTATCACATCCCTTTGATGACTACCTCAAGCATCCTATATATTTATGGGTACTGTTTACTTCCTTGCATTTATTGATAATTTTGAAATTAAAGGTAATTGGCATTAAATACCTTTGCGGCACACCTACGTTAATTTGTCATTGTGAAAAAATAATATTTATTATTCCTCTATATTCTTGATTGTGTTTTCCTCATTCCCTTTGTTCACTGTGCACAGCTAATAGCTGGAAAGAAACCGGATTTTGCAAAATCCGTGCCATGGCCTACTAGAATATATCATCATTGCTCCTAAAGCGAATGCATGGACCACTTGTATTAATAGAAGGTAACAGCACTGATTATACATGCAAGCCCCTTCAACAAAAAACAAAACAAAGTGATGGATCAAGAATTAAATCAGGACTTGTTGTCCTGATTCCTTCAAGCAAAATTAATGAATATATACTCAAGGGAATAACTAGGAATCAATAGGATAAAACAAAAAAGTATAGGCTAGTTGTCGCACACGGTTTCCTGAGCTCTCCTTGCCAGCGGAGGAAAAGCATCAGTCTAGAAAATCCACTTTTCCTGTCCGTCACCAATACTTAAGCACATATTTAGTTATCAGTGTGACTTAAAAGCTGTCTTAATTGAGCTTTCCTGCCTCCTCTGCACTGAACAATAACCCAAAACTTCACTGTATTTTAATTCTGTCAGCACTGAAGTATTAATGTTTCAAGGTAAAGAATTCCTCTTCTTAGAAATGAAGATTCCTGCTTTCCATTTACAAAATTCCAGTTCTTAGACAAGATAGTGACCTTGAGATGCCCAGATACTCAGGGAGTACAAACCATGAAGCATTTGTTGAGATCGTTATAGAAGGCAAATCAACACTGAAACTGCAATGAGATATTGTTACATCCAGTCATTCTCAGTGTTTGTAAAATAAAAGTACAATGCAAGACCAATGCATTACATTCTATTTAATCTGAATTTTCTTGTCGTTACATTATCAGTATGTTAGACTGTAGAAATCAATTATATTTTTGCTCTAGTAACTTTGTGAAAGGCCATGTGAATTGTGCAAGAACGTATTACTAAAGGTTAGTACGTTGGTAAAGGTTAGAAAGGTTAGAAGGTTAGTAAAGAGAAAGTAAAGGGAAGCAAAGGCCTTGGGTGCTGAAGAACACTGAGGGGTGAAAAAAAAAAAAGACTGCTCTCGGCAGCATTACGCATCTAAGTATGTTCCAAGAGGCATGCTATGAAAGCAATATAATGAATGTTTTTATCTTTTATTACTGGCATCAAACATGGCACAATAAGGAAAAAAGGAGTTCTATTGTTGTCAATAAAAACATCAGCTACAACTGAAATCTGTGCACTTTCTGAGCAGAAACAGGAATGCAATCATTATTTTCGTGTATCTAAAGCAGAACTAGAACTATTTTGTTACACACAGATCACATTAATCAGTATAGGACTAAAATAACACAGGAACCAACTTGCTCCCTAAGAGAAATAAAGCAGCCTCATTTCACAAATCTGTTGTCTTTGAACAGTACACACACCACAGTAAGCTCATGTTCTTAGTATCACAGAATCAGAGAATCACAGAATGTTTAAGGTTGGAAGGGACCTCTAGAGATCATCTAGTCCAACCCCCTGCACACGCAGGGTCACCTAGAGCACGTGGCACAGGACTGCGTCCAAGCGGGTTTTGAAGATCTCCAGAGAAGGAGACTCCACAACCTCTCTGGGCAGCCTGTTCCAGTGCTGTGTCACCCTCACTGTTAAGAAATTTTTCCTTAAGTTCCTGTGAAACTTCGGGTGCTTCAGTCTGTGGCTGTTTCCTCTAGTTCTGTCGCTGGCCACCACTGAAAAGAGGCCAGCCCCATCCTCCTTACTCCCTCCCTTAAGGCATTTATAGACACTGACCAGACCTCAGCATTCTCTTCTCTAGACTGAACAGGCCCAGCTCTCTCAGCCTTTCCTCATAGGGCTGATGCTCCAGGCCCCTGATCATCCTCGCAGCCCTGCGCATATCCCCACCAGGCAGGAGGCAGAAAATGCTACACCCAGTCCCGGATGGGGTAGCTGCTGACCATTAAGTGACTCCATCCTCACACGCTGACTGAAAAAGCTGCTTTCTGACACACTGAATGAAAAGTTATGTCAAACCTCTCTGAGGACAATTTTCGGTTTCTCCTCCTCACAGGTACTTGCTTCAGAAGTGCAGGGGAACACAGACATTTGGAAACAGTTACTAGCTGTCCAATTGACTGAACAGCAACCAAATGACCAATGGTACCTTAATTTCTTAGGAGACTGTCAACTCTACAAATAACATGGAAAAATAGGGTGGCTTGGATTGTATTCAAAGAAGAAGAAGAAAAGACCTTCAACACGTTGTAGGCAGAGAGCTTCAACTTCTTCATCTTCCAAAGCTGAAAACATAGAGTCCTGATTTAACATCACCTTTACTCAGGATCAACTCACAACTTCCTCCCAGTATAAACATGTATAAACTCATACACAGCAGCAGCACACAGCACAAAAAACACAGCTGCTTTTCATGCACCTCTATAAACAAATGGCCTTTGATCTGTTAAGTGCTGCAAAAAGTGTCTTGCATTAAAATCAGATTCTAGCTATTCAGAAGCCAAAATTAAAAATTCTCATTAACTATAAACAAAACAAAGCCTTGAGAACTGGCAGATTCTGGATTTGGTAAAAAATCATGTGCAGATTTACATGCAGATTACCCCTTTTATCCTAACTAAGTTTTGAGCTAAATATCCTTTACATCTGAGGGTTGCTTGATGCTCTGAGACATACAAAATGATCCATTTACCCTAAGGTGTTCATATCTTCTCTCTGTCTGCATTTCTACTTTCTTGGCAGGCTTTCATTAGTCCAAGGAGCAAACAGTGCACAGAGAAGGATCCTGCAGTCAACCAGCCCTGGCCAGACTCAACAGCAACATGAATACTAGGCACATAGGCAGGAATGTGGGCAACAAAGACAAACTTTTTTTTACAAGTTATTTTACAAAAAGTCAATCTTTTATGCAATTTTTTTTTTCCAGGGAACAAGGTAATCTGAACACAACCTAACATAAAAGGAGGACATATCTCACAACACAACCAAGTGGACAGATCCTAGCAGGGGAGCTCTTGTTCAGCCTAATGCAGATGTCAGTTAATTAGAGGAGAAGGTTATATCATTAGTAGCCAAATCGATATAAAATGAATTAAGAGCTTGGACAGCAAGCTCCCCTGTTTTCCAGTACAGCACCCGGGGCTGTATTTAGCTAAAATTCAATATGCATTAGCGGACAATCAATGTAGTCTTGTATTGGGATGTCTTCTTGAAATACTTTAATTGGACTCTCCAGTGTTATCATTGCTAAACAAGATGTCAGATTAAGGTAGATGCCCTCCCAAACGGGATTGGCAGTCCCCAGTCTGGAGAAGCCAGATTTATTTCTATAAAGGCAGCAAGGCTTTAATGATACATATTAATGGCACTATTTTCACAGTTACCTTAAGCAAAAGTGACTGAAAAGCATCCTTAAATACAGGTGCTCTATCCTGTGAAGCCCAGCCACCTCCATATCCCCAACTGAAGGTCCATCCTCTTTTGCAATTTCAGTCTTAGGCTTTGTTTTCAAGAACCTGTCAAACTAGACTGTAAACTTCTTCCTTAGATTTATAATCTCTGGAGAGATTATAAAACAAACTTGAAATCAGCCAGTTAGTAACTGGAAAATACCCAATCAAAAATATCCACTAGTTTAAAATTTAACACTGCATTTTTTTTATGAAGCAGCACAAGCACTATTGATGATAAATTAAAACATTATTCATTGTGAGTATTCCCTAAGTAAAACTGTAATACTGCCTGTCACTTAACCAGGATGTTATCTTTAACCTCAGCTTTGTTTCACATACAGCACAACAATTAGACTATACACTTCCGGCTCTGTTGGGAAACTACAAAGACAAATTTTTCCTCTGAATAAAATCTTACCTAATTTAAGACAAAAAACAAGTAGATCTGTGAGAGGACAGTGATACAAGAAGAAACAGAATATTATTAAGTTGTACATGTCTGACCAATATGAATGCTTTTGACACTTCAGGAGGAATAGACATTCATTTCCTGTACTAAAGAACACCACAGAACTGGCAAATTTAAGCTCCATACCCAACCAGCAACAGACAGCACTGTTTCTAGCACTGATTGACACTACAGTCTGACAAGAACGGTTACAATATCTACAAAGTGTTAGGGAGGACCAGTGTCTGTAAAATAGTAAATAGTAGTAATAAGGAATTTCCATTATTGCCATTCAGACCGATAAATGTGATAACATAGAACATTATAGCAGACTGAAGAAAACCCTATCAAGGATATCATACAACACAAAAAACCAGGAAAGCGCACTCAAGAAATATAAGGACACCCTAGAAATAGAAGTGCATTCAAAGAAGCTGTGCACAAGTTCAGACAGAATACGTCCACCAGAGGCTATTGAACAGAACACACACATCAATTTCCAAACGTATCAGAAGCAGAGATTCCTTCAGAAATGAGGGAGACTTGGCAGGTGCCACTTTCAGTAAAAAAAAAGGGTGGTTCTAACAGCACAGCTTCTACCAGCCAGTTATAACATTTATTACGGAGACAAAGATATGAAGACAGATCTTGGGTCTCATCTCACCTCCTTCTGTCCATGACACTGGACAGTAGCAGGACAGCTCAAGGAGGAAAATAGTGCCTTGGTTGCAACAGGTCTAAATACCAGATTTCACAGGGCTAGTTCATTTACATACTACCTTCCAGTCAAAGGGACAATAGTGAAACGTTCTGATGCTTTAGAACAAAATAATAATCTGTCTCCCATAATGAATTCTTCTTCGTTCTGGATCAAAGTTTCTTTGTTCCATTCTGTGTACCTTGAGCAGCTCAAGTATTAGAAAGGAAAGGGATGCTTGTCAGCAAATGTAAAGGACATGAGAATAAGTTTAAATGAAGAGAACATTCATGCACTGCACAAAGGCACTTTATTACAGCATGAACAGGAAAGTATTGCTCAATTAACCCTCAGCTAGTACTGTCTTATAAGAGCAAGGCCCCTGCAAAAATACATGGCAAAGATTAGTTTCCCTTTATGCAATTTCCCAAGAGTACAAGATGCAGAATCCTCCCAAGAGAATAAATACGCAGCACTAAGTCTCTAGCAAACAAGCATCATGGTCACCCACGTCCTCTCCATTAGAGAGGGACGGACAGGGGTACAATGAGAATAGGACAAATTTAGCTGAAGAACAGTAACAACATTTTAAGAGATGACAGGCTTTAACACTACAGACTATATTAAGAAAGTGCCGTGCCTATCAAGAGCTGGCTGACATCCACAAAACAGACATCGACAGAAGGAATCAGATCATACACTGTGTCCCCTATTGACTTATTGTATTATTTGTCAAATGTACTCTTTAAACAACAGTACCCAAAACTCTTCACACATGCTGCCAGAATTTGTTGCTTTTGGATGCACAGTCCAATAACAAACTTAGCTTAAGAAAAATTCTGAAGGTTATATCAATGTAATCCATGTAGCTTTCAAAAATGCTATATAGTACTTTCATATTGTGACCTGGAAAACATAAGGCCATTAGTTCCCCCAGCAATAACTCATCTAAGCCATGCAGTACTTTCTGTAATGGAAGAGCTACACACTGTATCTTCCATTATCCATTACCTTCCAGTTTAATTAAATGTTCCTTGGATAAATCTTGTGTTTACATTCTTGTGACATGCTACCAGTGCCGACTGCTCCATTTATTAACTGACTGGATTCAGTCCAATCATTTCCGCTTATTGTACCTGTCACTCACAGAAGACTCAGACTCTTGGAAGCACTGCTCTTTGGTCCTTGTTTGTTAGTTATTAATTGAATATGTCTGTAGAGATGAATTATTTAGATGAGCTAGGTACCAACAGAGCTCTTTTAGCCTGCTAATCTAGAGCAGTCAAGAAGTTGAGGAAGGACAGTTCCTTGAACTTGAACTGCTGGAAAAATTTCAAGTTATATAAACAAGAACAAATGCATCTGATCTGCTCTCAATATTCAATTAGAGTCAGAAAGCATTGATTGAGGGAATATAAAAAGCCTCCTTTTGCCTTTGAATATAGACTCTTGCTACCTATCTAACCTGACAGGATAATAGCAATATGGCAAGACCACCTCAGACAAGTCAGAACATTTTTAAGACATGACTATCCTTCAAATGATTGCTACACATTTCTAGTCCACTGAAACACCATGGTGATTTAAGCTAACCTGTTTTATTTTCAATTACAACAGATGAGCAGAGAATAATATATAGTCACCCTTCAGCAGATGAAGGGATAACTCCAGAAAAGAAGCAGTAATTGTTTAAATCACTATGAGCCTAATCACTAATGGTCACCTGACCAAACCCAACTATGCAACCGGGAAAGAGAAATTATCAAGTGACGCACAAGTTTTTCCAGAACATGTCAGCACCTATTAAAGCAGAATGATAAGTAGTAAGCTATATACCACTAGCAGTAGACATATATGGTGCGATATTTATCTTTTCATCTTGAAGACTATTACTAGGAATTTCTATACAGTACCAAGTTATTTTCATATGTACTCCACAATGATTTGGAGTCCTCCTAACTCTGAATGATAGTAAAGAAAAACAAAGTCAATCCACTTCCATTATCCCCAGTCATCCCTACAAATTGGAAATTCCCCTATGCTGCATTTCTTGTTTGTTTAAGGGTTTACAGGGTCTTAATACTTCTTGCTCTTAAAAGGGAGGAGAAGAGACATACTCTGCATATGTATTTAAAAATAAAGACCTGGGCATCTAGATGAATGTCATGTATACCTGTCAGAAACGGTTTAAAAACTTATTAAAATGATTAAAAACTATTTCAATGGCTTTAGCTAGTATTCAGTACATGAGGGTTGAGGCTAAAGCAACAGATAAACAGAGGCTCTTAATAAACCAACTTCTGTCAATTTTTGAAAAAAAAAAGTGGTTCATAAAAGTCACTGTTGAGCTTCTTACACTTTCTAATACAGCAAAAATGTGGCCAGCACCAGACAATTTAGTTGTACTAAATTCTATTTCAGAACAGCATCACCCTTGATTACAGAAAACACAGTCAATTACATGCAGAACATGGTTAGTAATATTTAACTTCATTTTCCTCAGGATATCTACTATGATATAATACATTGTTATATTAAGGAAATAAATTTTACATTTATATCAGATACAGTGACAGCAGAAACCATTTGCAGCAATTAATGTGGCAGAAGTCTACATATGTGCTACTTTATCTTTAATTTGAATCAGTATAAGCTAGTCAGCTAAAGAGACAGGAATGTTAAAATAATTAGCTGAAGTGAAAAAACAAACAAACAAACAAAAAAACTGTAATCCAGAGTTGTTGTTTACTTGGGTATTCACAATGTCCCCAGAAACTCAGCACTCCAGCAAGGCTCACAAACCATTACATTTCAAAACAACTGGGGAAATTGGAGGAGGAAATGAACCAAACTCTGTTTCATGTGTTCCTGCTCACTGCCTGTGCCTCGCAAGGGATCATATAGCTTTACTGCTTCAGACTACAAGGGCTTCTTGGCCCCAGAAAGGTCAGAGGCTACCAAAATACCACATCATGACATCACAGAGTGTTTTCCTTAGCACTTTTTACTGACCAATATCACTTATATGCACTAGGATACAATATACACCTACACAAGAGCAGAGCCAACACAGCAAGTATTATACTTCTGCCTGCTAGAAGCTGATTTTTCTAAAAGCGGTACCAAGACCATACTGTATACAATACGCCTGACAGAGAAATCTGTGCAGACTTTTTTGAACATATAGCATCTGCTTATGAGTAACAAGATCTCTCAAAATCGCTTTGTGGTTTTTTTCTCTCATAATAAGACATGACAGTTTGAAGAAAAAAAATGTTATTGAAGCATTCTCTGAACTGCTGTACACATAAGAGGCTTAATATTATACCTGAGCTATTCTTCAAAGTTACATCTGAAGCAAATCTCAGACGCTGTCTCCTTGCAGAATACATACAACCTGTTCTGCTTTGATCGTAATACCTAATTACTATTTGCCTTTTTCAGAACTAGAGGGAGGGAAAAAATATTCCCAAACCTCACAAATTGAGAGGGCTCTGCCAAAGTGTTGTCTAGGCTACTGCTTATTTTTCAAGTTTCTTCCTGTCACCTACATCTTATCCCCTTCTGCCTCCCCACCCCTGTCAGGGTAAGAATAGCATGAAACTCAAAAGTCCTACTTTGCAAACTCCCCATTTACTTAGCCAGATTTTGGCTTATTCTAAAGGCTTTAAAAAATCAAATTAGATGAGCATGTTAATTCTATCTTCTTGCCTGGACACCACAGTCAAATTCCTGCTTTTGAGCACTGACGATGCTCAGCAAGTACAAGCTATCTGTAGTTGCCAAGACTATCTAATTTTTTAATATAACTTCTACAAGAGTACCTATAGCACTAGCACTTTCAGCATCTCTGGAACCATGGATTCTTTCAAGAAATATTCACTTTTATTTTTTGTTTTCAAAAATATACAGCTCTGCTTTTCCTGAAGGTTTTGAGGCCTTCACTTACCTCACAGAAACACTCCCATGAGGAACACATTCACAACAGATTTTACTGCTGGAGTGGTCTTTGTTTTATTTAAACAAACTATCTAAAATCTTTATTTGGAGTTTATTATTATTATTATTCTTGAAGAAGACTGCAGAAAACATCAGAATATTAGGAAACTAGGCTTAAAAGAATGACTGGATTTTAGAGAAATACTGTGTTTCATTTGAAAAGGTCAAGTTAAAGCTATCATCTTTCCTATTGAATACTTTCTCTCAGCAACACGAATACAAAAACAGAAATGATACCAAGCATCCTGATTTTATGAAGTGCTGAACAACCACAATTTCCTTTTACAATCAAGAGAAGCTGTTGGTGCTGGTCATTTATTTACTTCGTAATGTCAAAATTAATCCTCTAATTTGTGCAAAATAACTGCTGCCTTAAAACACAGTAATGGGTCACCGTGAAACATCCTGCTCCTTTCTCAAATGGAGACACACATAGAAAAAAAAAAAAAGGAAAAAAATGCCTAGGCAGACCAAATACAAATAATGATTTTCACTAAGCGTATTTAAAAGTTTTTACATTAGAAATCTGTACTGATTTTTTTACAGCAGCAGAGCTCTGATGCATAAGTAAACTATTAGCTTCAGCCACTATTTTACTTCTATGCTCAAGATTCTTTGGCGAAGGCAGAAAAATCACTGCTTATCAATATCTTCTACATCTGTCCTCCAACATAAATCTTTGCCACTAACAAATGTGGAAGGACGAAACCAGCTTTTTCACTCCTTTAACTGTTATGCTGGCTCTAGTGGACATACAACAAGAAAAAAAACTGCAATGGACTTCAAGCCTGTTCAGTTCTTTGATCAGTGCACCATCTAGATACACAATCATTACCATTAAAACAAGGATGGAAGGTATAAAACTGAGCTTTTCCATAAAAATAGATTTTTGACAGGTGAAAGCAACAGCAACACCACAGGTTACAGCATTTCCATACTAAGTGGGCTTGCATCCATCCATCAGCAACAGCTTCCTACTGCTCACCTACAGGATGGGGATGACTACTCAACCTACCACCCCTAGGCTGTTTCCTTCTCCCTGGCTTCCAGGTTGCAGAGCAGCACGCTAAACACAATCCACTCCAATTACTCTAACCATGACGATTCAGCCCAGTCATAATTTTTTGAAGATTGTTTAAACCAATTGCTTTGGTCTCTTTAAAAGAGAAAAAAAAAAAAAAGAAGTCTAAAACTCAGAGCAAGTTTTGCCTCTGTTACAGCAGGAACTGGAGCTTAGCAACCAACATGAAGGGTTGTAAATGACAGAATTACTAAGATCTCAGGCGGTTCTTAGCAGTGTCACTGTGATATCTCTTTGTCTTGGCAGGAAAAACAATAAGCAAATGGTGCACATCAAAGGCAGAGCTTGGGCTAGTTATACATGCACAATCTGATACTACGTTCAGGCTCATCAGAAGCTGCAATTCTAAAAATCTCTTCAAAACTGAAAACATTTGTCATGAGTCAATAGATTTCCCAGATATGAAGAACTGGTCTTGGTGGTGGCCAGTGACAGGACAAGGGGTAGTGGGTACAAGTTGAAACACAGGGCGTTCCATCTCCATGTGAGGAAGAACTTCTTTCCTGTGAGGGTGCCAGAGCCCTGGCACAGGCTGCCCAGAGAGGCTGTGGAGGCTCCGTCCCCGGGGATCTTCAAACCCGCCTGGATGCCACCCTGTGCCCCGTGCTCTGGGTGTTCCCGTTGAGCAGGGGGTTGGACTAGATGATTCCTGCCAACTTAGGCCATTCTGTGATTCTATGATGACTCGAGGATCCTCAGAAACATTTTATGGCACTCCATCTCAATTAACCTCACAAGACAGCAATTTAGATCTGAGCAAGCAAGCAAGCAAAAGTCATTACTGAGAACACACAAAAGCCTGCTCTGATGTCACAATCCTGCATTACTTGAATCACAGGCAGATTTCCAACAGGAAAACTGATATGAGAAGGAGTATAGAAAGAACCAGCACCTGCTGTGAAACAGAAGATAAATGACTTCAGCTACTGATTAGACCCCAATGAAGTTATTACTGCTGAAAGTTAAAGAAGTTTTCTGAACTGCATCTTAATACACTATTTGAATTTGAAGTGTTCCCTGTGTCCTTTCTGCACAGGCTGAGAATGAAGAATAAAAACAATTCCAACTTTCATAGCATTTTCTGGGTAATGATGCTCCTCTATCTTTTCCTACTTCCAAAAAAACGCAAGTTACTCTGAGAGCTGTCATCACCTTTTATAACACTGCTGCTCCAGCACCACCCTTTATGCAGCAGCACCATCAGAAATGAGTCAGTATTCTTATATTAAGACTTTTTTTTTCCATTATACTGGAAAAAAAAAAATCAGTGCTTCCTTCAGAGCTGGAATACTTGCTGCCTGTATGAAGTCAGCATTCTCTGATTAACAGATGGAACAGGCTCATCACAAGGGTTGTTGTAGCTAAGTGCAAGGGCCCGTAGAGCCCCAGTAATGCCGAGAAATTATCAAACTATCTTGCGCTCAAAATACCCGAGTCATAAAACAAGTAAGCTTAACAAAACTATGACCATAGTGCTGTTTACATCAAATGCTCAGAATGTTAAATTGCCTATTACAATCCAAACTACACCAGCACTTTAGGAATATAGGAAATCTTTTGTGTTCAAAATACATACATTTCTGCAGTTCTCATGCAGATCTTTACAAATAATAATGTCTGGGTAAATACAGTTTTCCATATTGAATCACTGGGTCAATTCCAGCAAGCAGTTGTTTCAGTTCGGCTCCATAAGTTCCTAACACAGCTCCTTTCCCCCTCTGGCTTCCTCACTAGTGGATAAAAGACATGGATTCCCAGATCACTTGAATGGAAATCAAGCTCAAGTTGTTACTGTAAAAGATGGTCCCATTTCTCTCCTAGCCTTTTTGGCATCCATGTGAGCAGTTCCACAGCTTCCCCACAAACTGGATAAAGCTACTGATTCAGCTGAAAGCTAGATCATACTCTCTCATTCAAAATTTGCTAAAGGTAGATCACTTTCCCAATCCAATTGATTCTGTGGCTGCGCAATTGCTACCACCACCATGACACAGGCATTAGGAAAAAGCAGCCTGGGACATGCGAGGAAGGATGATGAAACTGCGGCAAAGGAAACTAAAGGTGCCTAAACTGGCCTGTGCAAGACTCGTTCTCAACGACAGTTTAAGAAACTGTTGTCTCTCAACTACACATTTTGCCATTGCAGAGATATCAAGCAGAAGCGAACATTTACACACAACTCAGCTTTTTCACAGTGAAATCCAACTGCTTATTTTACTGTCAATTAAAGTGTCTGAAGTGGGTAGAGCAGACTTAACTATAGCAAAACTGAACTGCTTGTCTCTCACGGCCTCAAATTCCCACCTTGGACACAAAGGTAAATATTGTAATACAAACTGCTGACATGTAAGTACAGTAGGAAAGTTTCCCAACTTACTACCCATGCTGTAATTTTGAGGATGAGGATTACTTGCTTTCTGGCACTCTACACTGTACCTTTTTTTTTTTTTTTAATGAAAAAGAGTACACAATCAGTGCAGTGAGTGGTTTGCTTCCATCACGCCTGTAATAAGGGAAGGTCTGCTTTCAATCAGGGCAGTTCTAAGCCTCCTCCCACAGTGTACTTTATCACTGTTTGTCTCCTAAGGGCTGAGGGCTAGATAGCACAGCATCAAACTGGGAAAAAGAATCCCATTCTATGCTCCATTACTCACATTAACACACTCTGTAGATATCAGACGTTTTAGATAGTCCATAGTCATAGAGATGACGAGCACAATAATGCCCCTTGGTCACAGGAGATACTCTCCAGTCAATTTCCAATAATTAATGATAAAGGCTCCCTGTTTTTGCTTGCAGCACATATGATTTATAAGATTAACAAGCACGTACACGGAAGAGAAGAAATAATGGGACTGGGAATGAATCACAAATTGGAGATGGAAAAGCAATACTAAAAATCACCCCTTCCACCCTGCATGAAGATTTCAAACACCAACATCTCATTTTTCAGTGCATTTCAGATGTGGTACAGCATGGACTGTTTGTTTTTGCCCCAACAGATCACTGACCACACCAACGTACCTCACTAACAAGCAAGTCTTTCTTCTGCTTATTTATTTGTTTGGTTTTAGTAGCATTCTTAGTTCCGTATCACTTGTCAAACCACCAGTTTATACTAAATAATTCTGTCTCCTGTGGGTTTGCACACTTCTCACAGTTATTTTATTCATAGCTTCCCACTTTGTTACCCATGATATCATTTTGTGGATGAAGACTACTTGCTTTCCAGGACTCTGCATTGCATCTCTCATTTAAATTCTTACTTAAGAATAATATTTAAGAAAAAAAAATTGCAGTGAGTGGTTTGCTTCTATAATGTCTATCATAAGGAAAGGTTGCTTTTTTATGCTTTCAATCAGGGCAGTTCTAAAGCTCTCGCGCACTTGCAAAAGTTGTGACAATTGTTGATGACTCGTCCAGTGTACAGTAATCACCTCTAGAATTACTGGCGGGAGTCACACATTTTCCACATTCACTATTGCAATAAACCAGGCCAGAACCAGTTCCTATGAAGAAAGATAAGCACACAGATTTCTCTAGGTCTCAGTGACACAAAAATGCCAAACCAATGATCTAACATAGCCAAGTATCTTGTTGATGGTCCTGACAATTGTTTCACACCAGAGTGCAAAAAATCCCAAAGTAAGATCTTCCAAGAGCAGGCAGGCAGAGAAAAGTAATCTGCTTCAATACACTCACCACCCCTCATCAGTCTTACTGAAAACTCCACAGTATCCCAAAGAGGGATGGCAGAGGATGACAGTTGCTTTCCAAATAAATCCAACCTCCACTCCCAACCTCCTACCCCTTGCAACACCTTGCAGTTTCTGTCCCAGCTGCTGTGGCTCCTCTATTCTTATGGCCTAATAGCAGCCTGTAAACCTTTGAGCTGTTCAAACATTTTTCTACTAGACTGACCCTTCCCTCAGACCTGTTTAATACGCATTCTGAAGAAACATGGTTTGGTCAGGGGAAGCACAAAGACGTGCTTTCCCCCTACTCAGCTCTGGTGTGACCACATCTGGAGCACTGTGTGCGGTTCTGGGCCCCACAGTACAAGGACGACATTGAGCTTCTAGAGAGGGTCCAGCGGAGAGCCACGAAGATGATTAAGGACTGGAGCGTTTGTCATATGAGGACAGACTAAGTGAGCTGGGCCTGCTTAGTCTGGAGAAGAGAAGGCTGAGAGGAGATTTGATCAACATGTTCAAGTACCTGAGAGGTGATTGTAGGGAGGATGGGGCCAGGCTCTTTTCCTCTGGTAGCCGGTGACAGGCTGTAAGTTGAAACATAGGAAGTTTAATCTCCATATGAGGAAGAACTTCTTTACTGTGAGGGTGACAGATACCTGGCTGCCCAAAGAGGCTGTGGAGTCTCCTCTGGAGATCTTCAAAACCCACCTGGATGCCATCCTGTGCCCCCTGCTCTGGGTGTCCCTGCTTGTACAGGGGGTCTGGACTAGATGATCTCTAGAGGTCCCTTCCAACCTTAACCATTCTGTGATGTTACTGAAGTCAGCTCTGTAAGAATTTCATCAGAACAAAAGCAGAAAAACTGCTGCTAAAATTGAGAGAGGCTGAATTAATAGCATTAAAATCCCCTTCTAGCTCTATCACTCTTTGGTATTCTCCCCCTTACATGGGCAACTAATTATATCCAAGAGATTCCAGACCTATAATGCTAGTATTGTTCTTCTGAACCTTCTGGTTCATCCTCCTAATTCCCCTGCAGCCCTCTTCTTGCTAATTCTCCCTCTCACATTCCCTAAACGGATCTGTCTCTTACCTCCAGCACTGCGCCATCTCTACACAACAGCTACATCAGGAATAGCCGTGCTATGCAGAGCAATCACAATCAGGCTAAAGCTTCCTCTTTACGCAAGCAATTTCTCACGTCCTGTTCACTTACAAGTATTTATCCCCCCAGTTTAGCACCTCTTCTATTAGATTAAGAAATATCTCATCCCTGCTTAATATTCAAACCATTTTTTTTCAAATATTTGCCATTTTATTCCAGAATTTCTGTTCACAAAATTCTGCAATCCTAGTACACTAAGACCAAAAAAAAAAAGACACTAGAGTGGACAGAAGTTATATCAAAGCCCCTAAAAACATACAAAAGAACAGAAGCTTTGCTACCTATCTACCCTAAGATTTTGCTGTACAACGAACAAAAAATAAATACAATACAGTCTATGGACAAGTATTTGATAGCTTTGTACCTGTCACAAGCAGCTGTGCTGATTATTTGGCTCCACAGTTCAATTGCATCTAAAGACTTCCCACTAACAAAGATCTACACACTACTAACCTCTCAGGCTAGGAATATACCTGCAATGAAGACTCTCTTAGAAATGCAAAAAGTTACAGTCAGAATAAGATCCCTGAGTCACTGTCTACTGAAGTTATATACACTCTTCCAGTCATTATTTTGATTATTGAAATTTTGCAAGCATCTACATATTAGTAATGTATTTACAGCATTTATAGATTGTACATATTTGTCCTATCTCACAGAAGAATCACAGGAGGATGACACAGTTCAATGGTTCATTGAATATGCTGTTGGGAATATACCCAAGAATATCAGATCAAAAACTTTCACAATTCTTTTCTAAACACTTACAAAAATATGGCAAACACCTGCTAATTACATTTTTAATAGCAAAGAATGAGATTTCTTTAAAAACATGGGCTGCTGTCATCAGAGACATGATAAGAAGAATATTGGAAAAAGTTTGCCTGCAATTAAAAGTTTGAAGAATCCTCCTAAAAATAAAAGTAACCCCATTCTTGAGAACTCAATATCTGTGTCGCATTGTTGATACACATTTCAATGTAACATTTCTCATCTCTGACAAGCAATCTCCTGTCTTTTGCAACTCGGCCACAGCTTGAGAGGATTTATTCTTCACTCCTGGTGTAAATCAAGTACAAATGGTTTCCCTTGCATTTTAGGGTCACATGGTTTCCAAGCTCTAAGCTTAATGATGTCCTGGCAGACATGTATAACAAGCAAAGCTAGGAGTCACATAACTCTAGATAAGAAATTCTTATGAAATCAAGCTTCTCAGCCTAAAATTAGGCAACAACTTGTGGTCAGAGATGATTTTAAAACAGATTAAAAAGGATAGTTTGATAGAATTTTAATAAGGAAACTGCTTCAGATCATGTATAAGTTGGTTACATTTTCAGCTCTGGATGCTAAAACGTCTGTCAACAGATAAAGTTCTCCCTACCAGTAAGACTATTCAATATTTATAAATACCATTTACATTAGATTTTAGTGAACAACAGCTGTACATTTGAAGATTTTAACTTTGAAAAATTTAATCCTATTGATGTAACTTCACCTACACAACTCATCTGTGTGATGGACGTAATTTTTGTTTTTTCACTGGTCTTCAGTAGTTCTGTCACCATGTTTTTATGGAGCACGAGAGACAGATAGCTGTGCAATGACATGGTGTGCAAAATTCTGCTCTTCTAATAGTCTCCAGCAAGTACATAATCTGTAAGTCCCTGAGATATTATCAGTTTCATGCACATAGTACTTAATTAGTCTCCTGCTCTAAAAGCCAGCCCTGAGTGTCACTTAAAAGATGCATCTATTAAACAACGGAATGACAGGAAGAATTATGAGTTCTCATTATGAAACAAGCCTTGGGAAATTGGATTACTGACCTCTGCCATCAGTGCGTGGCTCCCGGGCCCTTCTGCTGCGTCAAGGAAGGGACCAAAGCGCCACCTCCTGTTTAATAACCACAAATCCTACCGAGAGCAGCGAGCACTGCCGCTCTACGGCAACTACGGCGGGGCATTCACTCGTTCAAATATCCCTGGTCGCGTACAATGAGCTGTTGAATAGGAAAACTTTCATGTCATATGTGACAGAGCTGCTGCTTTTATAGAGCAGCAATCAAATGAACAGCTAGACTGCAACCGCCTAATGGCATATATCCACATCGAGACATCAAGGACATTTTACTTACATTTCAGCAAGCATCTGCATCAGTAAAACTTTGCCTTTTTGCAGACAGTTCCATCTTTCCTGTCGAAATCTCTGAGCGCTTCTAGCATATAGCCAGGAATATAGCATGCAATATCCTGTGGGTCCAAAGCTGAAGAGAAGGCAAACAGATTTTGATAAAATTACCAAGAGTCATTCGACTCCTATAGAAACTGAAAAACCTTAAATTAGGGCAAATAACAAAGACAAGTACAAAATCTGGGAATAAAGAAGAATTGTACACTCTAATAGCTGATCTCCAAATACGGAGAGCATAAGTGACTAAGGACAACAAAATTAATCTTCTGGTAAAAAAATATCAAGTTCTCTTATCATTGTTTTTTGAGGAAGGGAGGAACGAGACAGCCGGGTAGGCTGTGTGCTAATCAGATGTAACCTTGTAATAGAGTAAGAAAGAAGTTTTTATTCACATCTTCAGTTTACAGCCTGGCAGTATAATACAGGTGTTTACTGTCTAAGCTACAACAGAATTTGCAACATACTTGGCTAAAATTAAAAGAGAAAAACAGTGCAACATTAAAAACAGACTTCAACCAGCTGACCAACTTTTGTCTATTTCAAAGACTAAGAAAAATTATAAGATACTCACTGTTTCCCACCTCTAACTGCAAACTGAGCTTTTAATTTCTATCAACCTCTGTAAAACCACCTTTGTTTCAGCAGGCAGCTCCAAAGTAAATGGCTCTTGATCGATGTGCAGGCACAGTTGAGAAATTGTTCCTCAGCAAACAGAAAGTAAGTGATTCAATCTAAGTGATCTTAGAAATCAATCTGGATTGAAAACTCAGTGGCTCACACACACATACACACAAAAAACAACACCAAAACACTTTCCTCCAACTTTTAAAAGTCTAGGAAGGTTTATGAAGAGCCAAAGGAACTAACAAGGAAAAGAAAGAAAGGAATGAAAGAAAGAAGAAAAACAAGTTGGCATTATTGTTCCTATATAACACTTATTTTTTTTTTCCCCAAACTTTATCCGATCCATGTGAATATAAAGCAACAATCTCCTTTATAATTAAAGGTTTTTAATTGGGATACGTTTCAGGACTGGTCTCCTCTTCCCTTCTGCGCCCTGGTCCCGCCGGTAGGGCT
>NW_010584090.1:29063-41069 GCF_000705375.1 Tinamus guttatus | reverse complement strand
GAGGTGCGCGTCGCGCCCGCGCCCCCGGACCTCCCCGCTCCCGACCCGCGCCCCAAAGCCAGCGAAGCGCAGGGCCATGCGGGGCCGCCCCGCGGCGCGCGCTTCTCCACACGGCGGGGGCCCGGGGGAAAGCGCCCTGAGTGCGCGTTGGTAGGACCCTGCCACAGACAGTCCGCAAGCAGAACGTGGGAGTTCTGCTGTCTAGTTTTGATTTGTTCAACTTTATTAAAGATTTTAATTCACTGCAATCTGATTTAGATTCAGTTAGTTCATGTCTTCCAGTGGCTTGGCACAGTTTGTCTTCTGGAATAGCACAGTTTACTTTAAATGTTTTTGACCATCCTACTTTGGGAAGTAGGAATTAATCACAGGAAGGAATGGAGAGGCTATCAGTGGGTACACCGCCGATACCTTGAGTATGAATAAATTATATTTTTACTATTCTAAGCAGTTTATTTGAGATGTTTCTAACTGATAATGGACTTAAAGTGTAGCAGATTCTGAGGTCTTGGACTCTTCTTTGTCCTTGCAGGAGGATGCTCGTGACTTGGATGCCTATACACTGGCTAAATCTTACTTCGATCTGAAGGAATATGACAGGGCTGCGTATTTTCTGCGGGGCTGCAAGAGCCAGAAGGCTTACTTCTTGTATATGTACTCTAGGTACCTGGTAAGCCAGATGGGAAAAATCACTTTATCACAGAACTCATCTGCTTTCCTCCCCTCTCTCCTGTAGAAGCTGGCACACCTTAGCTTTTGGTCCCATTCCAAATGACAGTATAGAAAGGCAAATTATATAGGGGGAGGATTGTTTTTTTTTGGTTGTTTGTTTTCTAACTGAGACAAGTAGAATTGTCTCTGGTGCTCTTGAAAACTCAGTTGAGGTGCTGCTGCTAGAGTTATAGAAGACCTAAGGAATATGCTACTGTAAAACAAGCTTGTTTTTATTCTATTTTCCACAGTCGGGAGAAAAGAAGAAAGATGATGAAACAGTGGATAGTTTGGGTAAGTCTCTGATGTCAAGGAACATAAGACAATATAGTAAAGCTTCCAGTAATGCCTCTTCAGGCAAATCATTTCAGTTGTATGACTTTCACCTTGATTCTTTGGATAATGCACTGTAACATAGTTTGCTTTCACTCTCAATATATTGGCTTGATGCAGGTTACAGATTTGCATCTTGTAGTTCTATTTTTAAAGTAGCTGATTAGACTTAAAGATTATCTTTTAAGAAGAGAATAATAACCAGAGGGTGGTAAGCTTTCAGTGCTAGACTCTGAATTAAGCCTTGACTTCACAATTATTGTGGTAAGAACCTTGGTTGAAAGCTATTTGACCTTGTCTTCATGCAGGACCTCTGGAAAAAGGGCAGGTGAAAAACGAAGCTCTACGAGAATTAAGAGTAGAGCTTAGTAAGAAACACAAAGCACGAGAACTGGACGGATTTGGCCTTTATTTGTAAGTGTTTTCATATATTTCTGATGTACTCGTGTACACTTATATGGGTACACAGAGTATATGCCTCTGATAATTTGGTAACTTTTTCTCTAGGTATGGTGTTGTGCTGCGGAAGCTGGATCTGGTGAAAGAAGCCATAGATGTATTTGTGGAAGCTGCTCACGTCTTACCTTTGCACTGGGGAGCCTGGCTCGAGCTTTGCAACTTGATCACAGATAAAGAGATGGTAAAAACTGGGAAATATCAGGACGTGTTGATGAATGAGTCTAACATGATTCAGTAACTTAAGAGATTAGTTGTCATGAGATTAGTGCCACATACTGCCTTATTCTTCTGCGAGACTCTGTCAGGCGAAGCAACCCAAACAGTAAATTTGTTGTTGAATTGTATTTTTCTGTAATTATTTGCCATGCTGTAGTCTGAGAATCTTTATTGCAGCCAGGGCTAACTTCTCATTCACCCATGGAATGGCTACTTCACACATTTTGAAATAGTTGTCAGATATTTATTGCCATGTAAGTGGGATCTTTATTAGATCTTTTTTTTTCTTATTAACATATCTGGTTCTGGTTTCACAGTTGCTAATTAATTTTGTTGGTGGCCTGAAATTATATATAAAAATGCTATTGGTAACGTTTTTGAATGATTGAAAGTTTGTGGTTTTGTTGACACTATTGTGTCTATATTAATGATACTAATCCTTTGGTAAACAGCCATTCAACCAAATAAGCTTTTAATAAGGCTGTTCTTTCATTATTAGCAAGTGCAGTGTAGTAGGCTTGAATCTGTATTGAGAAAAAATTGTATCTGGAGACCTTGTATTTCCACTGTACATGATTTGGAGAGTTTACTTTGAACTAGCTGTAATGTTCTATTTTGTGGCTTAGATCCTTATTAGTCATAGGTAATTAGTAAGTAGAGTGCATCTCTGAGTTTAGTTTCATCCTGAGACAATATAGTTTACATTCTCTGATATAATTTCTTGATGTGAAACAAAATAGGATAGTTGGGGTAATTGAGAAGTTCACTTCAGAAGTGTAGTTCTCATCCAAACTAAAATATATATATATATAGAGAGAGAGAGAGAGAGATGTGCCATTTGTCAAATACAAGCCACACATATTAAATGAGGGAGTGTATCAAATAACTGAACTTAGATACAGAAAATTAGAAGATTTTTTTTTTCTTTATGCATGGGACTGATGTGACCACTCCAGGAATTCTCACTCGATTCTGGCTGGTAGAATACTTTAAAAAGCAGTGATGGTACAGAAGAGAGTCTTATGGATTTGTGGAAAAAGAGGAAAGTATTTCTGATGAGATTACTTGCAGTTGTATTCATTTGGCACAACACAAATACCAACAATTTATTTATTTGTTTATATTCAAATATGTAAGAAAAATAACATATTTTGAAGGCCATTTGAATTTAGTGGAGAAGTAAGGCCAGTAGCAGAAGCAGAAGACAAATGCTCTCATATATGAAAAAGAAGATCATTTCTTTTTTTCAGTAGTTGTTGAAATTACAGAAGAATTGCAGTCATTCTGTTTGGTCAGTCACAGGAGCACAGAGGGAGTGACTGAATGTGATTCATATTGTACTGTTCTTCAGACCAGCTGTCTTAATGCTTCTTTGTTGTTTCAATATTCTTAATTTATAGGCATCACTTTGTCTAGTGGAAGAACCTGATATTCTTGGTGTTAATGCAGCTCTTTCATAGCTGGTATTATGGCCTAAGAAAAAGATTACAGGAAAGTCTCCTATCTCAAGACCATCTACAAGACCATAGGAGGGAAGATAATGGATTCTTTGCCACAGATGGCTCTTAGAATACTACTGATTGTCATCTCTTCTTTGGTTCTTGCTAGTTGAAGTTCCTGTCCTTACCAGATACATGGATGAAAGAGTTCTTTCTTGCGCACATTTATACAGAGCTGCAGCTGATAGAGGAGGCTTTGCAGAAGTATCAGAGTCTCATTGATGCAGGATTTTCTAAAAGCACTTACATCATCTCTCAGATTGCAGTTGCCTACCACAACATCCGAGGTCAGTGATGCTTACTAGCAGGACCGAGCCGTTTGATGCAGACTTAGCAATTGTAGGTTTTGTTCTCACATCTGCTTTTCCTTGTTCAGATATTGACAAAGCTTTATCCATCTTTAATGAGCTAAGAAAACAAGACCCTTACAGAATAGAAAACATGGACACTTTCTCCAACTTGCTGTATGTTAGGGTAAGCACCTTTTATGTTGCCTATGGTATGTTGCATATCATACTAGTATTTATCAGAGGTTCTGTACCCATTGGCAAAGCAGCTGTTACGTAACCTCTCTGAAGATAGGCTTTCAGCCTTTTTCTGCCCCTTACCACTCCATTGAATAGGTGCCAGATGTGTATTGCCAACCCCCTAGATTTTCGTCTACCAGAAAGTGTAATGTGCTTTTCCCTCACCAGTTTCATTTTTGTTTTACTAGAGCATGAAGCCTGAATTAAGCTACCTCGCTCACAATCTCTGTGAGATAGACAAGTATCGTGTTGAGACCTGCTGTGTAATTGGTGAGAACCAGTTCTATTACTTGTTCTTATGCTGTCTGCAGACTGTGGAAGTCTTAATAATTCTTACGAAAGGATCCACCAGCAAGGGTGTAGAAATCAATTTGTGAGTGTGGTCTCACACAGCCTTAAAATGCAGGCAAAATGACAGAGTAGCCCTTTCCATCTTCTCTCTGAAAAAGCCACTTTCAAGATCCTCAATGCAAAGAGGAGTTGAAGAAAACCTTACTAAGACCCATGTAGTGCATAATCCCTTCATTTGTAGTCCTGACACTCCAAAAGAAATAGTTCTGTATCAGGTCTGGGAAATTCATTTATTAGATCATGAAATAGGCTTTCAAGGCAAGGGATGGGATCTGAATTGGTTCATGCTGCTGGAAAAGGATTTGAACAGAACAATGGAGAACAGACAGCTATTTTAAGTTAAAAGGTAGTAAATAATGCCTCTTCCATGAGTTTCTTATCTCTCTGCTGTGTTTTGTGTTTTAAATTTATGGGTTTTTTTTTGTTTTGTTTTTGTTGTTGTTGTTTTGCTTTAGGAAATTATTATAGCTTACGCTCTCAGCATGAAAAAGCAGCACTTTATTTCCAGAGAGCCTTGAAACTAAATCCTCGATATCTGGGAGCCTGGACACTTATGGGACATGAGTATATGGAAATGAAGAACACATCTGCAGCTATTCAAGCTTATAGGTATCTCTTATGCATCCCACAAAATAACATTGAGGTCTGCATACACAAGGATTGGATTAATATCTATTATATTTCCTTGTTAGTCTTTTGCTGAATTTTGTCCTCGTCTGGATCGCTCCCTGATTAGTGCGTTTCTTTTTCTTCAACAGACATGCAATAGAGGTGAACAAAAGGGACTACAGAGCATGGTATGGCTTGGGGCAAACCTATGAAATCCTCAAAATGCCGTTTTACTGTCTCTATTACTACCGACGGGCCCACCAGCTCAGGTAGAGTTAAGAACATGGCCAAATTTCTTGGAGTTCACTGTGAACTGCTTGCTGCCTGCTAAGAAAATTATATGCAGGAAATAAGTTGGGCAAAAGGGGCAAAATCATCAACTCCATGATTTGTGCAGTCTCACTATGCTAAATTCTTTCAGTTGTATTTGCTACCCTTAGCAAAGGCTTTGTCAGTTAAATACTGAGGAGTGCTGATCAGGAGTCTAGGTGAGATTTCATGTAAGAGAGAAGATGAAGGACTGGCCAGATACTGTCTGGGTTGGCTGTTCATTAAACTACATTTAGGAATTGCTTTTTTACAGACCCAATGATTCCCGTATGCTAGTTGCTCTAGGAGAATGCTATGAGAAACTCAACCAGTTGGTGGAAGCCAAAAAGGTAAGTGAGCGCTAAAATACACAGTAAGATAGGCTGGATGTTAGAATGTCTTCCAGGACGCTAGGTGGAGTTGCAGTAAAATTGTGTGGCCAGCACTGCCAGAACTGTCCCTTGGAGAGTGACAGAGATGAACCTTTGAGTAGCTGTTGATAGTTATTGCAGTCCTGAACCTAGACTCAGAATGTAAGGAAATGCGTACAGTATGTTGTTGGGGACTTATTTAAACTGCTCCTGTTGCAATAACGATTGAGTAGTTCTGCCTCAATATATCTGGAGCAGCTGGCAAAAAGAGTTGTCTACAGATTGTATATTGAAGAGATTTCTGGAGATGTTCTGGTTCAAGTCCCTGGCTAAAGCAGGGTCACCTAGGGCATGTTGCACCGGACTGCATCCTGGCAGGTTTTGAGTATCTCCAGAAAAGTAGACTCTATAACCTTTCTGACAACTTGTTCCAGGACTGTGTCACCCTCACAGTCAACAAATTTTTCCTCAAATTCAGGCAGAACCTCCTTGTGTTTCAGTTTGTGCCTGTTGCCTCTTGTCCCGTTGCTGGGCATCACTGAAAATAGTCTGGCCCCATTCTCTTGACACTCTTCCTTAAGGTATTTATACACATTGATAAGATCACCTCTTAGTCTTCTCCAGGCTAAACTAGCCCAGTTCTCTCAGTCTTTCTTCATAGGGAAGATGCTGCAGTCTCCAAATCATCTTTGTAATCATGCCCTGGACTTGTCCCTTTCTTGCAGAGCTGTGTAATTCTCATTTTGTATCATGCTTGCATGAGAGTTGTGAGCTGGAGTCAGTTTTGTCTGGTGCTTGACTGACTTCTTTTTTTTCCCTTGGCAGTGCTATTGGAGAGCCTATGCTGTTGGTGATGTGGAGAAAATGGCATTGGTGAAACTGGCAAAGTGAGTATATAGTAGCATTGAATCGTCAAGATTGTATTAAGTGAAGTTAAAGCACTGTGATGCCTATTGGTGAAATAATAAATGGAAAATGAGTGGAATTGCTTTTAGGCAATATTTACTTTCTGAGCAACGTAGTAATGTAGCCTTCTTAGAGGACTGTGGTAACCACTATTACTGCACTACTAGTGCTAGTAACCTAGTGTCCAGCCTTAGCTTTAGGTTTCCCTCAGGATAGTTAGAGAGGGAGTCATAGGATAGTGTATATTGGAAGGAACCTCTAAAACTAGGAATGATTTTGGCGGGCACTGGCAGCACTTCTGAGAGCTACTCAGAAAGAAGTACATGATGCTGGATATTATATGAGGTAATATATTGGTTTTATCAAATGTATGGATGCAACATGGGAGAAGGGTTTAACTTGCAATAAATGTGAGGACTTCAATTTTAGTACCAACTTTTGTTGAGGAAGAAGTAATATAATGGGAAAAAAATTTAAAAAAAACAAGGGGGCAAGCGAAAGGTGAAGCTGCTATACAAAGATTTTGGCATATAAAAGGGGAAGAAGGAGCACTGGAGGAAATAGAATAAGATAGAGAAGGTCCGTTTAGAAAAGAAAATGCAATAGAATAGGTAAAGGTCCCTGTTTTGACTATATCTGCAGCTGCTTCTAGCATTTAGCATCTGACTGGCCTTATGCTGGTAAACTATTTCCTGAAGTGCAGGACATGGCAACTGTCTTGCAAATTATAAAGGGAAAGGCTTGACTAGTTTAGGTCAGGTTTAATAGGTACCTTCTCATAGACCAAGAAGATCTAGGAGTTCCTGCTCTAGGCATCTTTCACAATGTCCTTTTATTACAGTGACTCATCTTTTTTCTTTTCTAGGCTGCATGAACAGCTGAATGAATCTGAACAGGCTGCTCAGTGCTATATCAAATACATCCAGGATATCTATTCCTGTGGGGTAAGACTATCTTAGGAATAAAAGTGAGAAATAAACATGATGTAGAATTACTTTGGAAGGTATTCAAAGATGATATTTCCCCCCTGATCTTGCAGGAGATAGTAGAGCACCTGGAGGTCAGTACTGCGTTCCGTTACCTGGCCCAGTACTACTTCAAGTGTAAACTCTGGGATGAAGCCTCAGCCTGTGCTCAGAAATGCTGTGCATTCAATGATGTAAGTAGTCACACACTTCCCAGTGCTTCCTTCTTAGGGGATTTCTGTCATTGATCTTGGCTCCTCTCAGAGTAGGCAGAAACTATTGTTGAAGGAATGATAGCTGTTTGCCGTGACTGACTAAGGTGGGGGAATACAGCATAGGTAGTAAAATTGAGCCATGTCATACTGGTATGTATACAATGCAGAGGATGTAATAGTACTTATTTTCTGTATGTGACTCAGTATCACAAGATCTTCTGAAGGTGTAAGTGAACTGGTTGGATTTTTAACTTCAGACTAGCAGGGGACTCAGTAGTCATGAGTTCAAGGTGTTTGGCTTATACTTAACAAAGATGTCTGGAACTTGAAAGAGAAGAACTAGAATTTGGTTTATTTGAAATTTACCCAGTCTACTTTTTGATGAAATATTTGGACACTCTTGATGATTTCTAGTACCATTTTAACCTGAAATATCAAAGTAATGTGGAAATGAAGTAAACAAATGAAGTAAGGGCTATTTAATAAAAGCTTGACATATCTTACTATTCTTGTTAAATAGCAGGAAAAAAAAGAATACTTTTAATATCTTATAGTCTTGCAGAGTGCCATACTACTGTAGCTTACATTGCTTGTGTATGGAATTTGACTCAGAAATCATCCATTCATGGAAAATGGACTTGTACTTCAACTCATGTAACATAGCTTTTTTTTTTCTTCTTTTCTTTTTTTTTTATTTAATAAATTGTTTTCAGACTAGAGAAGAAGGGAAGGCTCTGCTGCGGCAGATTTTACAACTTCGCAACCAAGGAGAAACTTCGTCCACGGAAATCGCTACTCCCTTTTTCCTTCCTGCTTCACTGTCAGCCAACAACACTCCCACACGTCGTGTGTCTCCACTCAATCTGTCTTCTGTTACACCATGAACAATGCTGATACCTCTAACCAATCTATGCACTGAATATGGCATTGTAGATGGGACTTGTTCCTGTTACTGCAACTATTTTTTTTTCCAGTGAAGTCTTTTCATTCAGTGCTGCCTTGACTTGGAGAGTATGGATTATTATAGTCCGCAGGTGTGTCCAAACAGGAAAGGTGCAGCCTACATGAAAGTGCCTATGCTGAGACGTCAGAATCTGCTGTACATCTCACCAGATCATTCCAGTCAGAGGGCATACCTGTTTCAATACGTATGATTACTCATAACTGAGAGTGGGAAAGAGCTTGTCTGCTTGAGTTAAAACATGTTTGAAGTTTGCTGATTCTACCCTGTTATCTCTGGCTTTACTGAACTTCTTTGGAGGACCTCTCATGGTGGTATTGCTGCCAACATCAGAAACTGTTACCTGCCTTGGCTGCTTATGGACTTTTACCTGTGTTCAACTACATGGATGATGTTCCATTAGAACAGGATGGGGTACTTAGATCTGCCCTAGGCTATGTGGGGGGAAAA
This sequence comes from Tinamus guttatus, assembly GCF_000705375.1. Next base: position 32,187 of record NW_010584090.1, on the reverse strand, counting down.
TGGAATTCAGAGATGGAACATGTCAGGAATTTCAAATATCCACAGATGACAGCTGATTGTTGTTCAGTCTGTGGTTCTGACATATTTTGACTTTGGGTAGAAAAGCAGTCAGTAGGATAATATAATTAAAAAAAAAAGTTTCTGTCCTTGGGCTTTTTTTATGCTGCAACTTTCATGTATACTGTAGCAAATGAAATTGGGTGAAGCAGGAGGGACTCATTTGCTATGGATTATTCCAGGTCTGGTGGACTGTAGGATACAGATTTCTTCCATCCCAGTCTGCTGGGCGCAAGATGTGCCCACATCTGGCCAATGCTGAGGAAGTGTGAGTTATAGTGATGCATGCATGCACTGCACGTTGGCCACGAACAGACAAGAGGACGGTGCTTTTACAGGCACTCGGATGAAACTTGGATGAACTGCAGAAATGGCATGATCCTGTTCGTGCTTGCTGACAAAACAGGCTTAAAGTTTGCTAGAGGAACATGGGTATGCTCTTAGTGATGCTCACGCTCTCTAGTCTCGGACCAGGACTATAAGTCTTTCCAGCATCCATATCTGGACTCTAAACATTCATATGAAAGAAATGCTTCCAGAATAGGAAGCATGCTCATACAGGAAATAGAGTTTAACAGAGGTATAGAATATGCTGTGGTGATTAAGCACAATGCTTGGCTAGGCAGAGACTCCTGACCAGCAGCCTGCTTACTCGCATTTGTCTGCTTTTATTCTCTCCCTCACTTCCATTTTACCATACTTGTTTCTCCCTGATCCAGCTGTAGCGCTTTCTTCTAAGACAGATTCTAAACATTCTGTGATAGATTTTATGTGGTCCTACAATCCTCTTCAGACTTCTCACAGCAAACTTGCTCTTTCCTTTAAGACACTTTCTAATATCCCATGACAACATTACTGGTTTCAAAGCTTCTGCTTAAATCTCTTCAAAGTTACATCTGAGTCCTTCCTTTAATGGCTCTTGAACATGTCTTAAGGGTTCTTGTGGGTGGTGCTGTCTCAGTTACCTGCTGTTACCAATCGATGTTTATCACCTTGTCTTTTATGTTGCATAGCAGTTAACCAGACATCCTTACACATATTTTTTGTCTGTTCAGTTTCCCTAAGGTAATGGAAGAATAGAAGTCAACAGCTTTGCCGACTTTGATTTGAATTATCTTGCTCATTGACAGGTAGGGCCCTTCAAACAGCATCATGTTTGGGCTTTGCCTCCTAGGAGGAATGTGATTTTGTTTTGAGCAGAGACATGTGAAGAAACACCACCAATTTGGGGGTAGTATTATGTTGATTTATGACCTTCAGTTTGATTTAAACTAATGCTCTCAGTTCTATTCAGTTTCATCTTGTAAACTGGATACAGCTTGAAACTATTTCTAGAAGTCCTTGAGTTTTCTATAAATGACTGGTAATGAGCAGTTATGAATAATCTGCTAATGTTCTTTTCTAAGCAAATTCTAGTTTCCTCAGGTGTATCTAATAGCTGAATCTCCTATTTAGTCTGCAATTGTGTAAAGATTTCCTCAGGAGAAAATGTTCCAAATTTTAACTGGACATCTTTTAAGGATTACTCAAACTGTGGTGTTTTTAAAGGTCCTGTATTAAATTTGATAGCTGGGTATCACTGCAGGAGATAGTCTATAAGAACTGTGTTCACCAGATTTAAATAGCAGAACTGCTTTCACCTGATGCGCTGTACCTTGCCTGCTGAGTTTCTGAAAGGCCTTAATTGTCAGGAAAGTAAGTGGAATTTGGAGGGCAGCTTTTCTATCTACTCTAAATACCTATCTGTAAAAGATGCTTTAGGGTTCAACAATTGTGACTGTTAGGTTTTCGGGATGCACTGAAACCCAGGAAGCATTACAAGTTCATTTTTTCTCTCTTACCTTAAGCACTGGCCCTTAATGCCGAGTTCAGAAACTTGCATTTAGTGAAGGTGTGCTGACTGACGCGCCGCTTTGCATGTCTGTTGCTGTATGCCAGCTCCGAAAGTGTGATGGGTACACTTTATTAAGAGTAAGGAGATACTACACAGAAGTAGAGATTACCTACATCTTAAGACTGAAGATGGAATGGGTTCCGGTTTTGGAATGTGACCTATTAGTATATTTAGAACCATAAACCAGCTAACTAGTTTTTTGAATGCACTAGTACATACATTAAAGAAGATTGTCACATCTTGTTACAAACCTCAATGAGCTATAAAAACATCAGTAGTTTGTAATAACAATTAGTGATCACTATAATGGTGATCTATTCTGTCTCATCTAGTAAACTTGCAAGCTTTACATTTATTATAAATAATTCTTAAATGTATGAAAGCATCCTAATGGAGGAGGCATAGAAAAACAGTGGTCAAAATCCTAGTATTTTCTAGGAGCAGTCTTACTGCAGAGAACTGTTAATATTGGCCCCTTAATGATTTGTTGTATGGGGAAAAAGTTCTGTTTTATATTCATAGATCTCTTTAAAGATGATACAGGTTTTAACATGAATTTCATTTACAGATTAATATTGTAATAAGCTTTTGTTTCTAAACCGATACAAGTATTCTCCAGTACTTACTTACAGTTTTCCTTCTATGTTACTTCTATCCAGTTTCAGTTATAATACTTCATTATTCGTTATTCACTCTCCTAGAGTCCACCTGTATTTATACACTTCCTCAAAAGGATGTTGCTGAAACCAGAAATACTATCAATAGGTCTGACTAGTTCTCCCCAAGCTCTTGTCCTCTCATATTCTCTTCTCCTTGTGTAATATAGTAACCAAAATTTGACTTTTATTTAGGGAATCTTTGTTAGAGTTAATTCAGCTGTTGCTGTGTTGTGCAGCTTGTACGCAGCGTGCAGGAGGCTGCGGACATCCATCCTGTGATTGCAACACCCTCCATCGAGGGTGGCTGCGGCGCTGGCCCTTGCACCCTGTCCCCGTTGCTGGAGCACCCTGGGGCTCGGCAGGCCCGGGGGCCCTGAGCTGCAGGAGCGGCAAGGGGCTGCGGGACCGGGCCGCCCTCGTGTCCCCGGGCCGCCCTCGTGCTCGGGATGCCCTCGCGCCCTGGGCACCTCCTTGTGCTCCAGCGGCCCCGCTGTCCCCGGGCCGCGCTCTTGGC
>NW_010584090.1:1221-28511 GCF_000705375.1 Tinamus guttatus | reverse complement strand
CCCGAGGCTTCGGATCCGCTCTCCTCGTTTCCTTATGGCTGCTCTGTGCAGGCCTGCACCACGCGTGAGCTGGCTTGTCACCGTGGATGCTCATTTGGAGCCTGTCCGTGTTTCCTTCTGCAAATACAAACGTATAAAAGACACTGAGTGCACCTTCTGGGTAGGGAATGCAAAGACATACACATTTTAAAGGGTTATCTTGATCCCTCCTGAGAGCATTTGCCTCTGGTGATGCCCCGTGCAGCTCTGCACGGTGACGTGTTGGATTCCCGTTGGATTCCCAGCACTGCTCGTTGCACCATGGGCAGTGCCTGCCTGGTCCCGAATCCAGACAGCCCATCAGCAGAGAGTTTGGTCTGTTCCTGGCCATAATGCTGTATTTGATGCTTCTGCCCCTTTTTGGGTTTTGTTTGTCGGTCTGGGCTGGTGTTTGGTATGTGATTTCAAGTACGTGCTTGCTGCAAGCACATGCTTTGCTGCTCCTGTTCAGGTCTAGATTCCTGCTCAGGTGAGGAGAATCTGGATGGTTGGAATGGGTTCCCGGACGGTCGTGGTCCTGGTGCATCCTGGGGTGGCAGCTGTGGTTTGCAGAAGCTGCTGGGCACAGGGTGCTGGCAGAGCACGCTGGACCAAATGGAGGTGATGGAGCTAGCAGGACTGGGACCCTTCACACTTGTGAGCAGGGTGGAGGAAAGGGGCTGGGGGCGGCTGTGCCGCAGGAGGCACGTGGCCGAGGTGGCCCCGGGGGCTGAGCAGGGGTTGCTGCGGCTCTCGGTGCCCAAAGAGCTGGGGATGAGGGGAGGATGGTGGTCATTGCGGCCCTGCAGAGCTGCTCGTCTCGGACTGACGACAGCATGCGGCGTGCCTGAGGAAGGGGATGTGAGCCTGGCCGTGGGGCGGGTTTGACCCCGTCCTTGTGCAGCGCCCACCCCAGTCCCATCCTCAGCGCTAGGTGCTGAGACACTGGTGCACTGCCCAGCCTCCTGCTGAGGGAGTCCTCCCTGTCCTCCCTCAGTGGCCTTTGTAGTCCTGCTCCTCCCACTAGCTACTTCTAACTAAAAACCCTTTGAATAAGACCTTAGGTGTCCTGCTTCCTAGGGATGTAATGTACCGAATGGAGAGATTTAACCATATGTTAGAGGTGATTGCCTCTTGTCTTTATAAATGTATGCTGGGATCTGGCTGACCTTTTCTTATCAAGACTTTAATTTAGCTGGAAAAATTCTGTGTAATTTTGCTGTCAATACAAAGGAAGGTGAGTTGGGGGTGTTCAAGCAGGAAAATGCTATGAATCGTAATTGGCAACATGATGCCCAGAATCCTTTTCAGTTTTTCCTTCCAGTTTTGATTTCTATTTATCTATTTGATAAACAATTGATATAATCATTTAAAAAATAATGAAAATACCCTTCTGACCGTGAAAAGGTATTGTCATAAGGTGGGTATAAGTTGGGTGTAGCATCAGTGAAGTCGGTGCTAACTTGAGTCCCAAAGCTCTTGTGCCATAGAGGCGTTGGTCGCACAGCGTTTGCCGGTCAGAGGACCTGGGCCTTCGACAGAGCACTGCAGTCCAGTGAGTCTGCTATGGGGTGGAAGAGAACATGTCCTCACCCCCAAAACATGCCCTGCAGCACACGCTGGCCGCTCCTGCCTCCGCACTCTTCAGCAGATGCTGCAGAGTTGCTTTTTGCCTCTCTCCGCTTCTCACAGAGCGTTTGCCTTGGAACTGAACATCATAAGCCCTTTCCCCAAGTGACAGGAGGAAGCAGAAAGTCACAGGCAGGAAAATAGGAAACCGTGAGCAGACGACTTGGCAAATAAGCCCAGATTTCAGCTTGATACTGGGGGACTATTTCTGATAGATGGATGGAATAATCTGATGTCGATTCAGTGTTGGTGCAAACAGTAGACCAAATCCAGAGGCCCTAGCTGCAGCAACAAACCATTTTTCTACTATTGTGACCTACAGAGCTGAGGAGTTGCCAGCAGCGAGATCGGTCACCAGTCCTTGATTTAAAAATTCAGAATAGGACCAGACTATGGATGTGGAGCAAAATCTGCAAGTAATATAGGCCATGCTCACGTTTTAATGAATTGCATTGGCCCTTCCTTACCATATAACAGCTTAATAACAGCAACTGCATCCCAGGTATTACTCTACTGCTTAAGTGGAAATACATGTAATTCCAAGTGACCCTTTTCTATAAACTCCCTTTTTGTCAGGCTCTGCTTCTGGGCAAGAATATGATCCATTTATAGAAGCAGTATGCATCCCTCTTCTTTTAACTGGAAAGCTATCAAGATTGCCATTTTAGCAGAGTGTGAACATTGTTAAATAAAAAGCAGAACCAAATTCTTTGATGCTCCCTATATAGGAGTGCTAACCACCGAAGGAGAAGAGGGAAGGTATATTATTTTTGGAGAAACTCTCTAAAAAACGCAACTGTGGCAGACCTGCAGACCTGTCACTCAAGAAGCATGACATCTCTTGAGTCGCTGTGTGCCGCTCGCCCCAGGTTGGGTTTATGTGAGGTGTTGGTCATTACTTCTCAAACGCGTAGGTACCGCAGCGCTTTGTTGTTTTTTGGGTTTCTTTTTTTGGTTCTGCTCATCATTATCTCCTGCTCATATTCTATTTGTTCATATTCAACAGCAAATATCCAGCAGGACATTTGGAGTGCAGTTCCATCTTTTGGAGTTTTACTTAATTAGTAAAGGTGATGCATTATTAGATCCTAAAAGGCTGTTTTATTGGATTTTCTGTTATTAGTTTACCAGTAATTACATTATTGATTAGTTTTCTTTACATTTGATGGCTTCTTCAGTACAAGATTGGAAAGGATTACTTACCTGGTAAAGATTAGCAGACAAAATGGGAGAGTTGGTTTTTATGAATGGACATAGGATGTGTGTCTCTCTCCTCAGTATTCAATACTATCAGAATTCTTTTTTTTACAACAAAAGGTAAAACCGAGCAGTTGAAATGCAAGTCGTTTGTAGATGATATTCCTTTTCTCTTCTTTTTAATCACATTAGGGGATACTGGAGATGTTTACAGCTAGAGCTTTCAGTACTGAGTCACAATCATTTTGCAATGTACTCAGTATTCGTGCTTTATATTTGCTTTATGAAGCCATGGTGCAGCTAAATGGCCCTCATCAGATACCTGGATTTGGGGTCACTTTTTAGTCAGTCATTTTCCGCATCTTTTGGGTTCATTCACATTTCTCTGTAATTATTGTGCGTGGCAATGCAATATTGAGTTCCAAGTCGGCAAAACAAATGTTTGAGTTCAGGTAAAAATAATTTTTTTAGTGGGGTTTACAATGACATGAGCATAATGTGTGCTTGCTTGAATCCATAGTCCGCTCAAATTGCCAGCAGCTAACCTCTTCAAAGTTCCTCTTTAAATCTATATCACTTGAAAATCTGGTCTTTGCCAGATTATAACGTTATCTCCCCATCCTCAGAGATTGATTCTGTGCTGTTTTCTCTTTAGTCACCATCTACATCTGTGTAAAGCACCTGTGGGATCCTCCGTATCTTCAGCTCTCAGCTGTAGACATCAGGATCCAAGAGTACTTGTATGCTTCTCCGAGTTTCTGTATCTTTATGGTCTTTTTGAATTTCTTTAAAAAGTGAGGACTATAAATCTTTTCTTCCTTAACTTACCCTGTTGCTGCAGGAGAGGGACTCTAAAGGGAAATTTCAACAAGTTGCAAGATTCACACATTCAAGTTAAAATGAGTGCATTTAGAGCTTCTTTGTGAAGGACAGAAGAGCAGTGCTGGGCTCACAGTCTGTGGACTAGGGTTATAAACAAACTTTAAAGAAAAAAGTCATAATATGGAAACATTTGGATAAATACAGACTTTCAGTTATCTCACTAAAACTTATGGTGTTTGTAATATTTATTTGCATACTTTCAAATGGTCGGTGAACAGTGGAGAAAATGTTACACATGCTGGAAACTTTATGGACTTTAGGACTTGTGTTACTTGTCTGGAAGATCATATCCAGACCTCACAGCCAGCTTCTGATTTTAAATTGTTTGGTTCAGCTCCTGTCAGAATAGAAGCAACATGATCTGACTTCGTGACCAACCACACAATATAGTTAGCCTAGAAATAGGCAAATGAATGCAACAAACATTTCAGTAAACAGCTGCATAATGACCGTCCTCCTGACTGGCTGTTTAACAGACACCAACGGATAGTGAATACAGATGAGGACTGGATAAACCACGGTTATATTTGTTATATTTCTAACTTTAGATGAAATATAATGCTGTGACGAATAATAAAGCAGCCTGATGCACCTGAGAAAGTTGATTTGAGAGAACGGCTGCTATGGTGTGCGAGGTCTTCCTTAATGGTAGAATTTGCAAAATCATTTTAATATAATCTGAAGTTAAATTTATTTTATCAAAAATGACAAAATAACTGTTGTTTCTTTTATTCAGTTTACATCCTTCCCATACACCCCAGGGAGCTAATTTCTTCGAGTTACTCTTACCTGTATTCCATTTATCAAGCTCTGTTGAATTTTGTTTAAATCATCACAATGTTCTTCCAGTGTCATGGAACCTAACATTGCCTGGACTGTTGTAGCCAACAAAAGCTCTAACTAGCATGGAAATTAAAACTAAAAAGGTGAAACAGTTGTCAGAAATTCCATCAAGTTCCCAGATATTTAAGGTAACAAATAATGAGTGAAGAGATACAGCTAAAGTTGGGGAAGCCGTAACAGCACCACTGAACTGTTAAAACTTCTAATATATGGATGTAGTGGTACTGGTCTGGCCTAACTGTTGCCTTGCAGCTGTGAAACTCTTGTCAGCCTCCCTGTCGTGACCCCCTTCACAGTTGTCTGAAAGCATCAGTTTTGCTTTGGTGTAAATCCATTTGATGCAATGGATTGCGGATTAAATTTGAAGTGAGAAAAGAATAAAGATGTGGTGGTTTAGGGACTCTGAGGATGTGTAGTTTGTAACTGGATTTCATGTTGCCTTTTTTTCCTTTTTTTTTAATTCTATTTTGGATCTGGAATTGTCAGACTTCTGTGCTGTTATCCATAGAGTGTCATTAGTCCCTGACTAGTCTCAGGTTGCATGACATCTCTTTAAGTTAAAGAGTGGAAAACATCCCATTCCTCAAGTTTGAATCCTGGGTGCAGGTAGTTAAGCACCAGTTTCCTTGCTGGTAGACAACACAACATGGGCTTGGCAGGGTGGAGCTGACCAAGGCATGCGAACCTGGGGGGTTTTGTTGGTTTTGTTGTTGTTATTAAAAAAAAAAAAACTTCTTAGCAGCTGTTCTAGCAAAAAGGGAGAGGCGACATCGGGAGTTAGTTGCAGGATGGAAAGAAATCTTGTTTGTCAGGAAAGGAGGCTGGGTGAGATCTATGTATATAGATAGATAAACAGAATGAGCAGATGAGAGTCAAGTCTCCTGATTTTCATTTCCTACATATGTACTGATTTGCTAAAATTCACTATGTTGTCTTTCTTTTAAAATTAAGACAGCGATATTTAGCCTATTCATTTCTATCATGTATGCAAAATCCTAATAAATATTAACATTACAGGCAGTATAAATTATTTATAATAAATAATTTATTATTTTCTATGTATCTGAATAGCATTCAGTTACAAACATTTTATTGACGATTAAAAAGGAACTTAAAAGAACCTTTCATTAACAGATATGATGTTTATTTTCTCTTATGTTTTCACATAAGACATGCAAGTCTTATGTGTAACAACATACATGAATATTGTTATTCACAGACAAGTCATTGAAATTTTTTTAAGCTTTATTTATTTGTACTTAATATTCAAGGTTCTGTAAGCTGCTATTTTTTGCCTATGTGCATTGGTGAGGAACAAACTGGAATGTGGTCATTTTTAGAGAATCAGCTAGGAGAATCTGCTTTGTTTTTAAAGACTCTTTGTAATATCCCCTTCCCATCATCCCTCTCTGATTGGAAATTGTAATCAATTCCAGACAAACAACAATAACAAAGCATATTTGGAAACAACTGCGCTTGAAGAACACTTTGATTTACAGCTAGAAGAGTGATTGTATTATTTACTATGTGGCAGTGTATAACTAAAGGAATGGCTCTGTTAATTAATTAGGATGTTCCTTTGGAAAAGAACCTGTGAGGTGAGCGTGTGTCAGCACTAGTGTTACCGAGGCTCTGAGAGCAAGCAGGCGGGCGGCAGATTGCTGGCGTTACTGACCTAGTGGTATGTAGTCCGTACTCGGGCCGTGCTGCGATCCCTTTTGAATCGCTTCATGTATTTTTGTAGGTCACAGCATGACCTACATGCTGCCTTTTTCTTGGAACATGTCCGTGCCTGTGATCTGTGTGGCAGCCTGTGTTAGGTTAACTCAATGAAGACCTAAGTATCGTCCTCAGAAATTGGTTGAAAGTGATGTACAGTAACTTAGCACCTATTAAAATCTCTCTGGAATTGCTGTAAGATTATTTTTGTTTGTTTTTTTTTTCAGATGCAGGCTTAGTGTACAAATGGTATCCCAAGTGCTTTACAAGTGAGACATTTTTCATGCTTTCTGTGTCGTGTATGACCACTATCTCCCAGGGCTGCTGTTGGATGCCCCATGCTCGCACCTCGACGGTCCTGTGCACGCAGGGAGAGCTGCTGGTGCCCCATCCGCAGGGATGCACCATTCTGCTGAAAACCATCGTGCATCTCACAGGAGCAATTTTAAATTGTAAACCACAGAGATGAAATCTAAATGAAAATAAGTATTTTTTGTCGAGCTCTATTCGCCCAGGTCAGCAGCATTACTTGAGTCAGGGTGTCACTGGGGGATGTTTCTGTTCCATTTGTTTTACTGGAGCGGGGAGAGAATGACCATTACATGTCCCTCGTGATCAACGAGCTGAGAGAAGAGAGGACTGCTGGTATCTTGGTTTTGGTAAAATTCTTGTAATGGAGCATCATTAAAGAGCTCGATGACTTGCAGGGTCTTGAAGGAACCTATCCCAGGCACCTGATAAAAGAGAGAAAAACACAAGATTTCAGAAACGGAAAAGACAATTCTGGTATCAGTTTGTACAGGGTAGATATTCTTGTTATGCTCCTGGGAAAGTGAGGGAATGACTGCTTTGGTTTTGTTTTTAAAGCTATTTTGACTCTAAAAGGTTATATTGGCGGCTAATGGAACTTTCTCATATAATTCCTGCTACAAAACTTACCCAAAGAGACAAACTATAATTTGTATTGGCTTAGTTGCAGAACTTTAATGATGGGAACATTCAGATTCTTTAACCCAGAAACTGTGAGGAATGGGTGAGGGAGTTATGGCACAAGAGAAATTAGAGAAATGTATTCATCTCATTCTGTAGTGTATTGAAGATGATAATGGTGGGAGAAAAAAAAATCCCCGTTTTATATTTGTATTGATAAGAAATCTCAAGAAGAGAGCACTCTGGTCAGCAGCAAGATGTTCCAAAAAGGAAAAAATCAGCAAGGGATTTTTTGCTAAATACTAGAAGAAAAGCACAGGAGGCCAGATCACAGATATTTTTTATTTGCTGCCTGGTATCTTGTTACTGTCAACCATGCCATCAACTGTGTTAAGAGCTGAGCTAAAAAGGGGGAAAAAAAAAAAGTAATTTAACTTCCTTTTCCATTTAGTAGAAAAAAATGTTTCTTGGACACATTTTGAAACGTTTGACAGTCTTTAATAGTGAACATAAAGTATGCACCCTTCATTTGGCAATCAGAGTTACAGCCTTAGAAAGAAAGAAAAGGAAGTGTTTCCAGGAAACCCAAATATTTCCCTCATTTTTTTTTATTTATATGTATCTCAATTAAATAGAAGTTATCGTTTTTTTTTTTCTCACTCATTAAAATTAAAATGAAGGAAGGAAGGAGCCGATGTTACAAATTTGGAAAACTGCAATGTTTGAAGATGCATGGTTTGTCCTTGGATATGTTTCAGTGCCATGCCATTTGCATAAAATGCCCTTAAAAATGCTTTTAGTTAATTAAGAAGGGGCCTAGAACAGCGCTCAAAGGCAAAGTCCAGGATCGCAGAAAGACTTTCCTAGACCCCTTCTAGGGGGCTGATGGGGTTATTTCCCTGACAGTTCTGCCTTCCCAAAAAGAGCATCTAGTCTTCGTCCGAGCGTACCTCACTGAAAAATACTGATTCTGGAAAATATCTGCTTCCTTTCAGGGTAAGGTAGAATTTCCTGCTCCTGCTGGCAGTGCCCTTCTCAGGGCACATCATGTTATGATAATGGCTTGGAAAAAAATATATGAAAACGAGACAGATGGTATTTTAGCCACAGAATGTTAGAATATTGGTTTAACAAATGTCTTCAGCTTTGCTGCAGATAACAATAATGCTTCTGTTCCCTTTTCACTGTTACCATGGAGCTGCCAGCGCCTTGGATAGGGTTTTTTGGTTCATATTTTAGAGTAAGGGCCAGTGGTAATTTTAGCACTAGCAGCCTGGCAGAACTGTGTTCCTCATGCAGAGCCTCAATTGGAGGGAGATTGTGAGAGCAGTTCCAAAGATGTTTGATATTCCTAAAAATTATAGTGATACTGGTTAAATGTCCAAGTATAATACTGCAATTTTTGTACAGTCAAAAGCAGGAGATGGTCAAGAATTATTTTGAGGATTTGTGAATCACTATTTGCTGGAGTAAAACATAATTTTGTGCCTGTGAAATCTACCATGTTAATGACTATAAAAAGAAATGTAGAACAGAACTGCTCAGAGCACGCACATGTCTGGGGGAAGGTCTGAGCAGAGATGGTGGAAAAAACACTTTGAGAATCTAGTAAAATATAGGGCTGCAGATATTTGCACCACTACGAAGGAATAGAAACTTCATAGTGGTATTTGCTTTAACTTGCATTTTTTAAACAGCATTCAGAACCTGCAAACACAGGGAAGAATCACTGGTGGCCACAGGGACTGGTCTGCACATTGCAGAAGCAGCTCCCCCTTTGTCTGACCTAGAGGTGGATGTCAGTTTGCATCCACTAACAGCAGCCAAACCTTTCCAAACACTCAATTACCACTTGAGAGGCAGAACAGCTGGGTTTGGGAATGTCGGTTGGGTAAAGCATCATACTTTACGTGATCTTGGATGTAGAGCCAGGGTTGGGATCCAAGTCCAGGTGCCTGGGCTGGTGGTCCTGTTTGAAAATGGCGCCGGTGCAAGGGATACCCAGCCTGGATCCCACCCGCCTCGCCGGGGAAGGCTGGGTCAGCCGGGGTCTGAATTAGCATGTTAATCATTAGCCTGGACAGAGTTCAAGCGCTGGCTCTAGGCTCCAAGGAACATAAGTTCAGGCTGATGCAGTTCTTGTCCGCGTGCTCACCCCCATCGCAGCGGAGCGAAGGTCAGTCTGTCCTTGCGCGGGGTCAGGCGTAACGGTGGGCGCTTGCAGCGGAGACCCCGCGGGCAGCACCAGCCTGCAGCGAGTGCGACTTGGCTTCTGTCGGCCCTGCCTGCAGAAAGCAGAGAATTCAAGTATGAGTTACGCTGAAGATGACCCTCAGAGTGCATTCGGGTTGAGTGAGACCCTTTCTACAGAGGAAAGAAAAAAATCCCTTTCTTTTGATTGCATTTTCAGATGCAGGCAACTTGTTCTGTGGTAATAAGATGACTTTACTATGAGATAAGTTCTCTCTAATCAAACAGAGCTGAGTGCAGGAATGAGAGCCAGCACAAATTCTGGATGTTCTCTCCCTGGTATTTTAGGTGCTATATTATCACAGGAAACTTTCTCCGGAAACTTCACAGATTTCAGAGAATTCACCAAAAATTGGCCAGTTGATTCATCCGCTCTGTTACAGATGATCAGCTTATCCCTAGAAATCAGCAAAGGATACAAGCTATTGCTTGCACTGACATTCCTTTAAAATATTTTCTGTTTTGTGATAGGACTTCTGAGAAAGCTAAATACCGCTCCCATTCTGCTTTCATTCTTCATCTTATCATTCTGCTAGTGGTTCTCTTTGAACCAGCAGCTGCTGCAACCCAGGGTTTTGCAGTGTCTCTGCAGTGTAACCTACTCCATTAAAGAAAGGATCAGCCCAGGATAAAGTCCTACTTCCAATACTATGAGTATGTAAAAATGCTCAATTGCATATTTGCTGTTGCTTATTGTTTGTGAAGCTGGTTTATATTAACAGTGTGCTGAGCTCATAGCTTTAAAAATTTTAAAATAGTGATTTTCAGTTGTGCTGAACTGTACTTTTTTTTTTTTTAATCTGTTATTCTTTTATGCACAGAGAGGCTAAAACCAACCTTGTCCTCTGCAAGCCCTCTGAGCCATTGATGTTTTCTTTCTTTCTTTTTCATGAGCCTCATGCAGCCAGGGATGCGGTTATGAATAGTGAGCAGATTTGCACTGAGCGCCTTACTCCGCTGCTGAAAGCAGAACATCAGCACTGATGAAAAAGCAGATGAAGCTCGAAACAGCAGTCTGGATCTAGCATGATCATAAAATTCACACTTCTCCAGAAACTGTTCCATCCAGAACTTAGGGTGGCACAGTCACTTCCAAAGTTAGCATGCCAGGATGAGTTGGATTTAATTATATCTTTGTGAAGTTAGAATCCAAGTTACTATGGGACTGTAGATTTTTCAGCCTGTTTTCTTCATCCATGGGGGACAGAAATCTCTCTTGCACCTCGGTAGATAAACCGGCAAAAGGAAGTTGGTGAAGTGTGTCTGCTGTAAAGTTTTTGGTTTTGCTGTTGTTTGCTTTATGCTGTAAAAGCTGTTCTGCAAAGCAAGTAATTTTATCCAGCAGATACGTTTTGACAAAACTCACAGGTTTTGTGAACCCCTTTGCTAGAATTTCAAAAAAAAATTAATCAGTGTTTGGTTTGACCCAGACATTTTGTTTCAACAAAGTTGAAATACGCTTGCAACTTAAATAGTGTGATATAGCGTATAAATCAATATAGAAATCTCTGTAATGATGCATTGTTTTCACAATAAAAAGACAATTTAATGAGATTATTTTTATATTTCCTAGGGAGAAATATCAAAAATTCCATCATTTTCCTCTTTTTTGGGCGTGGAAATTCTGAATTTTAAATACATCCCACATTGCATTTTTTTTTGCATTTAATCAGCCTATACATCTTGAAACTGTATTGAAATTTTCTTAGATTTGACCTCTTTTATTCCTCTCTCCCCCACCCCAGACTTCCTCATTTTTACTGCTGAGAAGGGGAGATTTAAAAATTACAGAGGATTTGTCTTATAGTATTAATCATGATCTGGTCTAGAATATTGTGCACTCAGACTTAACAGAGTCAGCACAATTTTAGGGTGAGATGCAGCCCTGTGCTTAATAGTGTGATCTTGTGATGTGATCTTGTGTGGCTTGATGGGGATCTTGATGTAGTTCGAAAATAATTAAACCATACTTTCTTTATTGATGGTGCTGAGGTCTTGGGTGAGCAGGGAAGTAAATAATTTGTCTAGGAAAATACAACAAACCACTGATGGATTTGGAAAGAAAAATAATAGCATAATGATTCTCATCATTTTTACTCATACTACTAAGTGTAATACTAAGTATTACCCTTTTTCTCCTACTGTGTTTCAGTAGAAATCCTTATGATAGGAGACTTCCACATGACTTTAATATGTAAAGAAATACACTCTTGTCTCTTGGTTAGTGTTTTGTGTTTGTTATTCTAGCTGGATCTCTGGTTCCCCTTGGTTTACTGTGTGCCCTTCCTTGTCCTTACCTAAACTACTGCTGCCCGAGGTGCTGAAGACCATCTCTGTCCAAAGCAGCTTCAAGCGCAGAACGCCTCGGTTGTGTGCAAAGGTACAAGATGTCCAGGCCTCCTTTGTCCTCCTGGTGGCTGGTGCCCTTTCCAGGAATATAGTTCTGCCTCCCATGGACATGCAGGCTCTGAGAAGTCCTAGAGGGCCTTTATTTGCTGTGAGTCATTTATTCATTATTCACGATTGAGGTGTGATAATCATTGGAAGATGCCAAGGAAGAAGTTAATGGCTGCTGGAGTAATTTGTTTTTGTTTTATATACTGCCAGCTTTGCTTTAAAGCATCGTTTGTCACTTAGGCCGGGTGGAGGACCCAGCCTGCCAGAAAGGCCATATATTTTTCTTTGCATCTTTAAAAGTGGAGGCATGGAGAGGATGTTTGCAAGCAATGGAGGCCATCTGATTACTTCACGTGCGTATTACTGGTACATATGTGATATCTCATAGGTTTTAGTTGGCTAATAATGACAATTTCCTCCATAAAGTGTAGTTTCATATTTGTTACCAAAGGTTTTAGTCAGTAAAAAGAAATTCAAATCTTAAAGCCGATCTTTGCCATGCCGGAATCATTTGTGTAAGAGGTGTGCATAGACTTAAGATAGTGATGCTGTTAAAAACATCTCCTGTAGCCTCCTTTGCCAGTAGAAGAGATGTGAAGTGTAATAGTAGCTTTTTGTGTAATTGGTATAAAATGGCCAAGCGCCTGCTATCGAAGTCCTAGGAAAAGGTTTGGCTGTACAGAGTCAAGGTATTATGGTATTAGCAAGTACTTGAAACATTTGAGCCAGTTCTAGCAAAGCATTGTCATCTCTGTCACTTGAGATTTGGTGGAAGTAATCTCTGTAGCGGTAAAGAAAAATGGGTCAAATGTACCATTTATAAATAGGAAGTGATAAACTATTGCCCAGATGAAGAGTCTGCAAATTCAGTGATTCCACTTGCGAAAATGCAACGTTTCAGAGAGTGCTGGGGAAATATGGAAACCTCAGGGAATCTT
This sequence comes from Tinamus guttatus, assembly GCF_000705375.1. The sequence continues at coordinate 15,708 of NW_010584090.1, read as the reverse complement.
TTTATAGCTAACCAAAAATAAAAGCCATTGTGACTACATTCTAGGCTATCTGTTTAGTTGAAGCTGTCTTTTAGGTAGAGCAGCAGTTGTTTCACTTCCTTTGCTTTGAATCCAAAGATGCTTTGTAGACCCCTTATCTCAGATACCAAGCTCCTTTCCTATCTGGAAAACGGAATTTCTGTTTTGAAAGGAAACTACTGAATCTGTTTTCACAATAACTCAAGGTGTTCTAGAACCGTTGTAGCTGGATCTGATAAACCATTGCTTTGAATCTTGGCATGATTATATTCTTCTCCTCAAAAAAAAAGCCACTGGTCAACATTTTTTTATTGTACTCTCCAATTCCTACATCCTCTATAGGATTCTGTCTGCTGTATTCTAAGTTACTTTCATTTGAATCCCAACCTAGTAGGCAAACCTGTCCCTGATGGCAGCATGTCTTCGTCACTCAAGTGCAGAGGAGCGGCAGTGGGAGAGCACAGACACCTCTCGCAGCGGTTACTCAGGGGAGACGGAAGCTGCTGCTCAGGACTGTCCTCAGTGCACATCTGCAGGGGAAAATCCCTGTGTGACAACAGGGACTGCTCGATTACGTTGGCATTTGAACCTAGCTTCATATCTAACTTGGATTGGGCTAAACGATGTTTCTCTGGCCCTCTGCCAGGGGAGGAAGCTCAAAGGAGTCCCTGTGGATAAGGTGAGTGCTGGCAGAGGCTGCTGCCATGCCAGGAGCCCAGCTGGAGCCGGGGACGGCCACGCTCCGGCCACGCTCCGGTGCGAGTGCCGTGGCGCGCGGAGAGCGAGAAGAAACGCTGCGTGTTCACGTGCTTGTCGTCAGGATGAAAGCACCACAGCTGATTAAGATTCTACGAGTAAGATCAACCCTGCTTCATTATTACTTCCTAAATCCCCAGGCTCAGCTCTATGTAGCATTTTTATCAATTCACTTGCTCTCCTACTTTCAGCCTCTGTTGCAGTCAGTGGCAAAGTTCCCCTTTATTTTAGCACTGTACAGACATGCTAGTAGCAGTCATCAACAGAAGGCGCTTTTTGATATTTCAGGTAGGGTTTTTGTTCCCACGAACCTCAACACTCTTGCTGCACAGTCTGCAGTATTCCCTGCTTTCCAGTCTTCAGCTTGCAATCCTTTGTCCATCACCAAATGGATAAAACCGACCTTTGCTCCATCTCCCAATGTTCTCTCTGCTAGGAGCCACAAATTGTGGAAATAATGCAGCGATCAGATGAAAAGGAATACAGGGATGATAATGTTGTTTTGTCTAATGTCCTGAGTTCATTTTATGCAGTTCACAAACAAAGATTAAACCTAGTTCTTATAGTATAATCTTGCTATTCTGGCATCATTTGGAAAGACATAGGCGCTCATTGCTTGCCCTGTGGCAGATTTTAAGATATTATACCATAAAAGTAAATCCTTGTGATTAACATCTTGTATCATCTGTGTCTTAGATCTAGCGGCCACTGTCTTGCTTTATTCTGTAGCTAGAAGGCACAGTTTCTTGGAAAGTCCTGGAGACTTTTTAGAATTACAAACAGATGGGACTAGAGTCTCACAGAAGTGCATCTTTGTCACTTGAGCATCCTGCCCTGATGTGCAATTGCTAAGACATCAGCTACTAAGAGCTGCACTGGAAAAGAGAAGAAGCTACACAAAAGAATTGAGCTTAATCTGCAGCTATTGTCTTGTTCTTCCCTGGGAACTGAATCCATGGGATCTGGTTCTGACGGGCTGTGAAGTGTAAACCCAGGAAGGGACTCGCTGTCTGATTATTTACTTTAAAGCTATTTAGGCCATTAGGAATGCAGGTAGGTTTCATATGCTATATAGAAAAAAAATGCTACAATCATTTTCCTACTTTCAAATGGGAGGTAGTTAGATTCAAACATTGCTGAGAACCCTGGCAAATATTTTGGCTCATAATGTGGTCCTTCATCCCCATAGATCCTGGCTCTAGAGACTTCTGTTCTGAGTAGGTCCTGTGCAGAGGGGAAAACCAAATCCGTGCGGTAGGTCGTGCTCGGCCACAGCCCGTTGGAGGCAGCAGCATGCTGATGGATGGGAATTCAAATGTGATCTGTTTTCCCAGCACTAATGAGAAAAGATTTTTTTTTTCTAAGCTATGATAATTATTTTAAAGGAAAATACGGTGGCTATGAGTTTTGTAGTGCATAAGGAGCTATTTCAGAGGCCCAAATTCCACTGAGTTATTTGGGCTCAAAATATCGAGGAGAAGGCATTATTGGGCTATTTTTTGGCCCTTTTCCATTGTGTGTTAAAAATCTAGATAGTGAAGGGGACAGGGCAGCTCACTTTATTGCCCCTGCAAAAGGCCATTGTGAGCAGCTGATTGCTTTAGTCTTGCCTTTGCTAGATGCCTGCACTGTGATCTCCATCACTGTGACATGAATATAGGTTTCCATGTTCTTCAGAAGGTGCTGCAGCATGTTTTAGTTTGTTCATCATTTTGTCAAGGTTAATCCTGTGTTGAAATGTACTGGTGTTGTATGTAGAGGGCAAACAGCCCAACACAGTTACTCGAGAGTGAGTCAAATTTAGACACGGCTCATGAGACACCTTGCTTTGCTGTGAAGAATTACACTTGATGGATAATAATTTAAAGGGACTTTAAATGGTCTCTAAATTCAGTAGAAACAATCATGTTATTGCTTTTATTTTTTAAAAAAAGCTATTCATGCTTATATTTGCTAAAAATAGTTATAAAAACCTGTGTTCTTTGACTTTTATTATGAATTCCCGCTGGGTTTCAGATGGAGCTCACAGCTATAGTCTTAGATTTAAATAGTAAAGTGTGTCGGATGCACTGAACCTAAAATCCAGGTATACGTGAATAGCAGTTGGACTTTTTGCATGTCCCAAGATTCAGTTTAAAATTCTCTCCTCGTCTTCCCCTGTCCCCCTATCCCGCTGCCGTGTTGTGAACCAGACCTGGTTCAGCGACTGCCCTGCCGCACTGAGCAGGTGACACCGGCTGCTCCGTGGGAGCTGGGGGTCAGCGCTGCTGCTCCTGGTGTCTCTTTGCTTTTCATTGGAAACTGACACCTCCCAAGAGCAAACATTTTCCCAGAATCCCAAGGAATCCCCACAGTTTAGTGGCAGTTCACCTGACATGAGGGAGGAACTGCAAGTTTCAGAGGCACATGTCTATTCTAATCTCGTTTCCTTTGCTTCATTCTTTGTAAGCAGAAAGTTAGCTTTAACCTGATAGATTTAAAATTGAATTCATTATTTTCCTCTGTTGTTCTTATTCTGGCTTCTCTGAGATGAGGTTTTGCAGGTACCCAAGATGCTTCTCTTGCTCTTAAAAGCAACGATGCACAAGCGTGAGGGCAGCCCAGCGCAACCCTGCAAGGCCAGGGCTGCAGCCTTGTGGCTAGTGGGAGTCAGGGCTGCTGTTCTAAAGGCTTTAAAGGCGCAGTCGGAAGTGATGTTGTCAGATATATGTTATTGTGTATATAATACAGGCCTGTCTCTCCACATATAATATGATGTATAGCATATGTTTGCTGAGATAGGAGCAAACCTTTCATCCGTGTCTATTATTTCATGTGTGTGACCTTGACCATGTTTGCACCCCAACCAGCTCTGTCTGCAGGTGCAGTGTGTTTGCCTCTACCTGACATTCAATTTGCACATTTAAATTGGGCGTCCCATTTGAAATGGATCTTGTATGGGACTCGTGCGAGAAGTAAATCCATAATTTGTAAGACAGAAATAGTCCAGCTGGAGTGCTGTAGCATGCTATATTACAATAACACAAGATAGAATTCTTGCTACAAATAGTCAAACAGGGGAACTGTTAGGATGCTGTAAGAGAACGATGGCCTTGGCTGTTGCCCCAAGCAGTTTCCATAATGCAAACCTAGGACTGCCCGTCACATGTGCAAAAAGGAGCGCACGTGTCCGTGGCTGCGTGCTTGTGCCTCCCCGTGGGCAGCTGGGCTTCCCCTGCTAAGGGTGGGCTGTTTCTTCTGTGCTTTTAATAGCATGAAAACTCACTGCCAGTGAGAGAAGGGAAGTGTTTCTGGGACTTTTCTTGTTCGTTAGAGGCCAAGACAGAGACAGGAGCCAGTTTTGAGCTGATTGTTTTAAAGTAGCCTGACCCCAACTGGAAAAAAGAAAGGGAGCAAAAGTGGACTTTGTGAATTATCCTTGGGAGCAAAGTTTAAGGTTTAGAGCATATTCCTTTACCACATCAGAGAGAATGATTCTGCGACCTGGCAATGGGAATAGGTGGTTTTGCTCTGTGTTTTTGCTAGCGTATTGCCAAATACTCAGCAATCAGCTCTAGCTAATCTGGAGCACCATGGCAAGAGAGCTAGAGCAAACGGCAAATAAAGAGAGAAGGAATTTAAAAATGAAAGCCTGGGAGCCAGAAAGAACGAATAACAATGGGTGAAATTTGTAGGAAGGGAAGAAAAGGGATGATTAAGGAGACTAGGAAGAAGCTTTCAATAGATTTGCTCAGCCAGTCGTACTTGTCTTTTTACATTTAACATTAAAGATTATAGTGCACTTTCCTGAGGCATTTATGTTTTTATAGCCCCTCTGCCAAGGGTGCAGCACAGTGTTATCTGCATGCTCACTGCTTGTCGTGCTAAGGGACTAATATTTGCTCCAGGCCTAAGGGAGTATGAGTATAAATAAACTTCCGCTGCCTGTTTGTATCAGGCAGCTAAACTTGAATTGATGTCAGAAGAAGCCTGAGATTCAAATGTGCCCTTTCATACACCAGCAGTTGTAGTTAAGCTTAAGTGTTGCTATGATCTCTTGCTGATAAATCTCCACAGCCCATAGCTGTGTGTTAATTTTTCTTGCAAGAAACACGGCACATTGGCAGGGAATGCATTTTGATTTCCACTGAAGCTCCATCTCAGCAGAAGTGTGCATAGCTTTTTATCTGAGCATTTACTGGATGGATTTTCTGGTGGGAGGAGCAGAATATAATTTTCCCTGAGATTTCCAAACTGAATTTATTATGCTTTATAATAAATCTTGATCCTGTCATTTTGGTTTTAAGTCTGTCTAGAGGATGGATATGAATGTATGTGTGTATGTATGTGCATGCATGTGTGTGCGTGTATATATAACACGTGTATATATAATACATGTATATATAATAAATATATATATATATAATAAATTATTTGTTAGCCCTCTTGCTCAACTAGATATTTCTGTGACTCCAAAGGGCCCCAACAATTATTCCTACTGATTTCATTGATGCCTACCGAGAGAGGGTAGGGCTGATGCGAGCTGTCCCCACTGCTGTTGTGCTTGGAGGACACTTGCAGTAAGTGATTCTGCTGGTCTGCTGTTTCCTTACAAACATCTGCTTCTCGCACCCTCCAAATGGTTTCATTAACAAATATATTTCCAGCATTTGAAATGATTAATAAGGTTGCATATTTATGCAGTCTGGGAATGCGATGATGTTTCTAACTTCTTTGATTTGGTCTGTCTAATGACATCAGCATTGTGCACAGAGAAGGCAAGAGTCTGAGCCACAATGAAATCAAGGGAATTAGAGGTATTTATTTATCGAAGGTTCTGGTACTGTGTTTCTTTCTCAGCAGACTGAAAATCTAGGGTTTGATCATATGTCCTGGTGAGGCCAGGACATCTCGCTGGTTCCCTGCTCTGCATTTGAGAGTGCTCAGCGTGAGATTTGACAGCAGGTGAAAAGAGCTTCTTAACTTGCCTTGACTTCCACAGCAAACAGCAGAGACAGTGCTCTTTGGTGATGTAGTTATTCCCCCGGCGGGAATATGGCATCACGAGATCCTAAAGATTTGTATGAAAGGTTGTTTCCTTCCTGCAGTCAGCAGAGGCCTACAAAAAAACTCGCTAAGGCAGTACTTAAGCATAAAATACAAACTTCATGCATTAAAAACAATGTGATGGGGAACTGACTATGCCCCTCCTTCTTGAAGAGGAGGTCATGTTGACAGATGAAAAGGTGCAGCTTCCAAAGGCAGTAACGCCGTTATGCTGGATGCTGAGGGAGTCAGTTTAAGGTGACTTTATCCTTCCTCTCCTCTCCTCCTCCTCAGGCAATGTATAACTTGCACTTCTGATGAACTCTTAATCATACCTTTCCCTGAGAAGGAGACTCTCGATGAGACTAGACACCTTGTTGATGTTATGTATGACATATCCCCATGCTGCGCTGAAATTGCATCTTCTTTTCTGGAAGAAGAGATAAAAATGAAGCAGGCTGCTCTTTCTGCCCAGTGGAGTACATGCCTATATAATGTGTGTGTGTGCATGCACCTTCGTACACATATCGTATCTGCTGCTACATCAGCTCTATTAATGTATGCAGAGCTTAATATCGTTCCCAGCTATCTGAAATGCTGAGGTGGCATCCTGGGAAGTAATTACTTTATTTGAATATGCACAGAAGCATGGTGCTGGAAGATGGAAATGGCCAATTAGTCCTCTTTCTGCTCTTTTGCCTCCGTGATACTGTACCTTACCTCAGCTCATAAACATTTCTTTTAAATCCTCTGATTGTATTGAAACATTTTCCATTGCCAGGAAAGTTTCCTGGAGACCATCTTGCAGTAGTAGAAATTTTGCCTCAGTTCCTTTTTATTTTTTCATTGGATATTTCTCCCCTAGTCCATCCTACCTTGATTACTTTTTCTCCACAGTTTTCCCAGAGTGAAGTTTGAAGCCTGGTAGCAGCAGAGCTGTTGCTGAGCGTTGTCTCCATTTCTGGAAATGAAGCAGGAATTCCCCAGTAAATAGTTAAATAGTGCTGCAGGCAATGTTTGGGCTATGATGGTGGGTTTGCATTAGTGGGTCCACTGTAATTTTGGAGGCTTCTCTGAGGGTGCTTTAGAACTGTCACCTCAGCAAGGTATATTTAAGTGTGGAAATAGAGGCAGAGATGCTCCAAAGGCCTAAAATGACCCACCTCGTTTCCTACCTGCAGAATGCTCTTATTTCTTCCTGCAATATTCCTGCACTTGGTAATGTATTTGCTTCTTTTTAAATGTAAAAGAGCTGCTTCAGCAATTTTCCCTCTTTAAATGCAGTGTTCAGTGCCAGCATCCATGTCTTCGCTGACAGATCTTTTAATACGCAGTACTTCCAGAACATGCATAAAGGGAGACAGCTCCTTTCAGCTTCCCTCGTGTAAATGTTAGCTCGAAAAAAAAATGCAATGCTTGAAAAGAATCCTTTTCTGTTCAACTATACTTGCTGAAATAACTCTGAAAATTATTGCCAGCTTTTCCTTGTTATCATGGACCCCTATTTGAACTGCTTATATCCCTTTCCAAATTACTCTGCGAGAGAGATCATTGTCTTGTTCCAGGATGTTTACTGCTTGGTTTTGAATGGGCCTGCTTATGGTGAGGGGCAGACTATCCCTCTGCATCTCAGGATGAATGGGGGATGTGTAAATGGCTTTGCAAATTGCTGTTGCATCATGTTTTTCCTTCTCCGCATTTTTCAAGAGGCATTTTGGAGCATGGAGTGGAGAGCAGGAACCGTCAATATCTCTTCTTATTAAGATAATTAGTTCAAGGAGAGATACTTTGGTGCTTACCTGTTAAACTCAAATGGTTCTTGTGGGACTGGGTAGGCAGGTGAGCTCTGGATAGCCTAAATAACAGCAGTTTTCCTACAGGACCTCTGAGGAAGCATCGTGGCAAGTGGCCGCTCTTGCACCAGCGGTGGGTGCAACTGCGGTTCCGGTGCCGCATGCGCAGGTCCAGTGTGGAGCGTGCAGCACGGGTGCGCAGAGCTTGCAGAACTGTGCCCAGGCACTTCCCTGTGCTGTTGGACTCTGCCTCTGTTAGTTCTGGACTAACAATGGAACTTTCGTTTTCCTCTGGTATGACAAACTGAAATGAAAGAGAAGGGAAAAATTCATTAACATAATTCGCTTCTTTCCTCTCTATAGTTAGAGCTGTTAACTGAATATGACCCTAATTCACAAGGCAGTGTGGACTTCCCATCCTGCAATTTTTTAGACAATTTACTACTTTAAAAGAAAACACAGTACAGCCATGAGTATGCAGCACCTGCCTTCAGGAGCTGCTCTTAGTTAAGATGCTGTCACTTGTGCAGTGATGGTGATCGTGTGATAGGACTCAGTTAATGTTACACTCGGGTTATCTCCACTACGGTTTTGTGTTCTTGTAGCAGCACAGTTGCAAGTAAGCCAGCTTTTGGGGAAGTTATGATGCCACCTCAGAATGTAAGGGCTGTAAGCGGCATCAGCCTTGGTACATTAGTTGCTGTTTAGCATGGATTTTCCTTGCTGTTCTTCCACTCTGCTGAGCCTTCCAATGTGGTGGCTATTTGAGCAGCACTAGAACATCTCATTGTGGGGCAACGATATGTGCAAACACAAGTGTTCCTTCTTCCAGGCATCAACATCCGAAGTATGAATCCAAACTGAATGAAAATCATCCATGTGCTGAGGTGGTGTCTGCCTGTGGGGCTGACCTGGGAGTGGGTCATTGCACCGCGTGAAGCAGGGCGCTGTCTGCAGAGTTCCTGGAGCGCGAGTGGGAGGCAGCCCTGGGCCATGGGAGCTGCAGTGGGCTCGGGGCCGTCGGCAGCAGCCTCGGCAGTGCAGCTTGTGGGGCACTGGGCAATGTGGGGCACTTTTTTCAGAACTCAACTGAAAATATACAAGTTTAAACTACAGCAAATTCTATACAGCAGGGAGGCGTAAATCTGCTTTGCTCAGTCTGCAGGGACATTTTTACGGAGGACTGCCCCAAAGCCCATGCGTCGTTTTTGGGTCCAGTTCGCGGGTGCGGATCTTCGTGGGCAGGGATGCTGTGGCTCCGCATCTCCCAGCCGTGGGCACTGCTGGCATGTCCAGGGGCCCTGGGTTGAACAAGGAGCTGAGAGATAGACACAGGAGTTTCCAGGGAGCATATTAAAGCATATTAAAGCGTGTTTATTTTGTGGTCCACAGTATATCTTTATCCAAGGCCACCAGTAGCTGGGACAAATGGCAGTAGATGGGGCAGAGGGAGGCTGCTCTTCCCAGTGATGGGAAACCTCTTGGCTTCCAGATCGACCTATCCAGAGTGAAATGTCCTCTTCACGCTAGCTTTGACCGCAATGCGGGATTGAGCGACCTACGCTCTCGTGCTGCTGTCTCAGCAGCATCGGTCCTTACAGCGATCCTGCATCCGTGCGAGCCGGGTGCCGTCGTGTTCACTGACAGTAAGAGCATGTCTTATTTCTCACAGGGCTTCCGAAGCAGCGGAGGATGGCGCCTTAAGGATGTCACGCTGTAGGTGCTGAACTAACTGGCACTGAAAAGGGAGGATAAAGATGACAGTCCTTATTTGAAAGAATTAAATGCATGGACTCTCGCTGATAAGAAACCATGTCAAAAAAAGGACGTAGCAAGGGCGAAAAGCCTGAGGCACTGATTGTTGCCCTACAAGCTGCCAATGAGGAACTCAGGACCAAGCTGACGGACATTCAAATTGAGCTGCATCAGGAGAAGTCTAAGGTGAGTGAGAATCTGGTGTTAAATAACAGTATCTGCACTGAAGGGAAAAATAAATTACATGGAAAAAGCTGTATCGCAGAAATCAATAAATGCAACAACTCTTCTCTAGAGCAGTGATCTGATTCTCTCCCCACGTTCAGCACTTTGATACTGCAGAGGTTCAGTGGAAAAGTCCCCTTTTCCCAGAGGTACAAGCTCAAGAAGCATCTGGCCCTCAAAGGGAGCGATAAGTCTTTTGTAACGTCTTTGACCATATTCCAGTTAGTGGGTTTCATTCTATCCACTCAAATTGTCTCTAACTATACTATTTTTTTTTAATTTCCAGTGTCTAGAAATTGTGTAGTGTTGCTGTTTTTTGAATGACTGCTTATTTCAGCAAGAGATGCCTTTATTTCAAAGTTGAGTGAAGTGATCCTTAAATGTATAGCATGACAGTCCATATGGGCCCTTATAATCCATCTGCAACCGAACTGTATTTTGTACATTAAGGTATGTATACATTATTTAAAGCTTGCTCAGGTACTCATGGTCTGCCAGAGCTACCATCTCTGGTAACTAATGGCAGTCTAGAACCAGCTGGTAGCATGCACACCTCTGTCTCTAGTGCAGACCTGCCTGCATAGGTTTGAGATGCCGTGTGCATATTTTAGAAGCCTTTGGCACAACCATGGGGCTGTAGGCTGTTGCTTGAGCTCTTCCCTGCACCTTCTGCTGAAGTCTTCACACTCTTTTCTTGCATTCTGTATGCTAGGGGAGCCCTTGTAAGGCATGTAGGATCTCTCTATACTGCTTCAGCCTTTTTAGCCAGTAAAAAGGCAAAGGACTTATGTTACCCAGTATAAAATACTGTCTGTTTTTCACCTACTCTGCACATATCCTGCTAACCTTCCTTTAAAATCCTTAAGTGGTATTCTCTCCTGTCTGCAAGCAGTATTCTTTCCTGGAGAATTCTTATCAAGTGGGCTGGAGACAATGCACCCTGAAGTCAAGAGGCCCCAAACTGCTGCCAGGTGGCAGGCACATTTTTACCGGGTGATGTCTATTAAAGTATTTTTCTCCAAGTGGATTATAATTGACGTATGTCAATCTGGCTCTGATTCCTTCAAAAATAAGCATATATCCTGGGCTGGCAAACCCAGATCGACTTGCTTCTAGCTTCCCAATCAATAACCACAAATCTTTCCGCCTCCAGGAGGTTGTCTTTAAAAAATAGTTTATTTGGGAAAGGTTTTCATGCTAATATTTCAAGGTTGCTCATATTGATAATCTCAGACTACCATCCACCAATTTATTATAATTGTAGAAGTCAGGTGAAAGTAAGAATAGCCAGTTCTGTGTTATCTGATTTTCTGATGATATCTGGGGGCTTTGTCCCATCATTTACCAATGAGATTTATAGCCATGAATTTGCAACCTCTAAAACTAGACAGAATTTGCAAATGCAAGAAAATTGACACCATCATGCTTTCAAATTCATTCTGCGTCCTTTTACAGATGGCTGATGACAGCCTTGGAAAGAAAAATGACTTTTGATTCTTTTGTTTTCCCTGCGAGCTTTGGCATGTGTGTCTTGCACACAAGCAGGGTTTAGCTATTCTCTTAAGGAGTTGTAGGCTGGCTGCCAGAAAACTGATGATCCGGGGAGCTTCCCTGATGCTTTTCTTTATATTCTGAGTCTTGCTACTTTTGTTATCATAGCATCTATAGAATTCCAATATGGTAGTTGCCAATGCAGATTTTTGTTACTAGTCATCACTTTGAGGATTGCTCAGAATAACAGGAGCGCAAGAGTAAGAAAGTCTTGAAAACAAGAAAAGGTTGTCTGATATAAATATAGACATGTGGGAATGAGATGAGCAGAGCATCAACAAAATAATGAAATTCCTTGAGTCTCAATAACTGCCAGGTGTCCTGTCCATGGATGCTCTTACCATTCCTGTGACCAAATGGGATTGAGTGCTCACAGTATTCAAGGAATTGTCATTACAGAACAATGAGATGCTAAAAACTACAGCCCCAGGCGGCAGATCACATTTTTTTCTGCAGTTAGGATACAAAGGAGCACTCGTTAAAAGTTCTACTTTGGTCCAGTTTTCAGATTTTTCCCCTTTTCCAATGAACAGGAAAACAGGTATAAACAGGTTCATATTTGACATTTTAGTACAACTTTTATCTTCTCTAAATTCAGCTTAAAAATAGGATGCCAAATGAGCCAGTCACACACAATATTCTAAGGTGTTCTGTTCGCTCCACAAAAGGGATCTAACAAATTGGGTCTCTGGACTTTTCCTTCTGTGTTAGCAGTAAGCTCACTCTTCCAGTGAATTCAAAGTAGATGGTAGAAACCTCTTGAAGCTTCATGGTCTTTTATTAAGGAGACTCCTTGTCCATTTCTTCAAAAGTGATTATCTTTTTTTTTTTCCATAAAGGCCTCGTTTATCTTTCCTTTTCTCCCCATCACAGTGGTACAGTATCTACAAAATAGTCTAACATGACTAATGGCATTTTAATTAGATAAAATAGGCAGCCTGGAAACCAACAGCCGTAAAAGCCGGATGTCCCAGAGCTTGGCTGGGTTTGTCCTCAGGCTGTGCTTGGCTGTAGTGTTGTGCTGTTGTGGATATCCAGACTACTTGGTTGAGAGTTTACATGTGTGTCTAAGTGTTATACTAAGTCAGAGCAGTTACAGTAATTGCACCTTGTTTTGCAGGGTGTCAAACTTCCTTTTTTAATAAACAGATGTGTTTTAATAACAGATGTGTTAATGAGAGAGAGAGAGGCATTTGGCTTAATTTTAGTCATGAGTCATGGCTGGACCTAGCATGAAAAAGGAGTTAAAGGCAACCCTAAAACCTGACTGAAGGACGTAGTGAGGGCTAGGATTAGGGCATGGCTTTCTCTTCAGAAGTGATTGGTGTAATAAAGACAAGTTAATATCTTGCACAAATCATATAACTATGACTAAAATAGACTGCTCACTAGACCCTGGCTGCAAAGTCTTCTTGTTGCATATGACATTTGTTATTGTCGAAATCTGCCTTTATCAGTAGCCTTTAATGTCCTTGGGAGAAGTCGGTGGAAGTCCACACTACCTTTAAAAAGCATGGGTTTTTTGATGCTTTGAAAAGTTCTCACACATGCCAGATCCCTGAGGAGGAAGTTTCACAACCGTCTTCTAGATTTCTTTTCCATGAAGCCTTCTGAGACAGATACATCTCATTTTTAAAATCTGTTAATAATCAGAATGACCGCAGTGATTGAAACTGAAATAAATGTATGCTTTCGAACTCTTCTTCCCCAGCTCCCCTTGAAGGTTTCTTTGTGGGAAGATATGTTCCAAGCTACCTGGGGTTAGCATGAGAGAGGGAAACAAGTCAATGAGCTCTGTACATGGAGCTGGTAGGAACCCATGCCCTTTCTAATTCCTATCCAAGTAATCCATGAATCCTGCAGGCTAGACTACCAGTGTCTCTTAGAAGACTCTCCAATGACCTGTTATTACTTTTATTTTTCCTTCTCTTACTTTTCCTTTTAAAATATGAAAGGTTTGCCCAGTTTTATGCATTCTTTGTGGACTTTTAAAAGGATATTGGCAAGGGTGTTTATCTTTGAATCCTTTTGAAATCTCCTTTTCTTTTTCATTGTAAATAATAAACCTACTGAATTTGCTTTGAACTGAAACTTTACTTTGAACTTTGCCTTTCCTTACCAGTTGTTTTCAATATAATAACCAGTGAAGTGTATTCTTCTGTAGAGTTAAGTCTAAGAATTGACTGCAAATGCCAGTTAAGGCTTTTACTTACAGGTAAGAATATCTGTAAAAGCCAAGTTGTCCTAGTCTTTCAGCCTTACACCTTATGTCAACTGGGATCATTTAGAGACACGCGCTCTTTCTCCTCTAATTTACTGCCCACGTTCATGAAAGCTGTAGAAACCTACCTATTCTTCTATCTAATCCTCTAACTTTCTGTTAAATTCTACCAAAATTGGCTGGTGGGTTCCAAAGTTAATAAGACAAATGCATGCATATACACAGAGCCTTATTTGCTAAATAAATATTGAAAGTATGTTTGGTATCACTGCATGAGGCAGTACACTGGGAGAAGACAGTGATGTTTTCCTTTTAGTAAAGACAATGTAAAATTAAGCTAATGTTCCAGCATGAGGCCTATATTTTTTTGTAATGAGGATGGGGGAGCATACAGGGTCTGCAGCAGGGTCTTCCTTAATTTGATATGCTGGTGTTTGGGGAGGGTTTGTTCGACACGATAACGTTGTGACAGGTGATTTGCTTCTGATCTCAACATAGGTTGCTAAACTTGAAAGAGAGAAGACTCAAGAAACTAAGCGGATCCGAGAAGTGGAGCAGCGCAAGCAGACTGTGCAGATTACAGAGCTCAAAGCCAAGCTCCACGAGGAGAAAATGAAGGAGCTACAGGCCGTGAGGGAGAACCTCATCAAACAGCATGAGCAGGAGATGACGCGGATGGTGAAAGTCCGAGACAGTGAAATCCAGCGCCTCAAGTCGGCACTGTGCGCACTGCGGGATGGGAGCAGTGACAAAGTAAGGACAGCGCTGACAATTGAGGCTCGCGAGGAGGCCAGAAAGCAGTTTGACTCCGAGCGCCTTAAGCTTTTGCAGGAAATTACTGAACTGAAATCTGCCAAGAAGCAGGTAGATGAGGCCCTCAACAATATGATCCAAGCTGATAAGATCAAGGCAGGTGATCTCCGGAGTGAGCATCAGTCCCACCAGGAAGCCATCTCTAAGATCAAATGGGAGAGTGAAAGGGATATTCGTCGCCTGGTTAGTAACAATTCTCTGCATCAGAACAGTCCTTATGCTGTAACCAGTTTGCCTCTTCTGCCTTTGCTTTTGTGTACAAACAAAACTCAGCAATGTATCTCAGTTTGCAAAAATACAAAACACTTCTCATTATCATTTTTCAGCAGG
>NW_010584089.1:124305-146907 GCF_000705375.1 Tinamus guttatus | reverse complement strand
AGAAGTCTTGAAAGGACTCAGGGCCTTTGCGGGATACATAGCCTACCAAGCACCAGCAAGTGCTGTTGCACTGTGTGCTGGTAACTTACTTCAGGGGTTCCTGCCTTGAGAGGAAGGTACCTGTATGAATCATCCTATTTCTTGTTTGTGAAAGTAGAGTGATTAAAAGAATAGAGAAGCAGGTTGAACCTACTTGTACTTTGATGCAGGATGCTTTCTTTGTTTGCTGGGGTTTATTTAAATGCTCTCTGCTTGCTTGGCCTTTTTTTTTTCCCTAGTTCTCTGCAAATTAAAAAAAAAAGTGAGAGATCAATTGGATACCTTTAAGTTTTAACGAAAGTTAAAATGCTTTGAATACTTTACAGGTACTTAATGAACTTCTTAAGCTTCAGTTTCTAATTTCGAAAAGATGTTCTCAAAAGGCACAATATGTTCAAAACTTGTTGAGTCTGTGCTTTAGCAATTGATAACTTAGCAGAACTCTGAACTTCTCTGAGAAATAAAATTATGTTCTGTACAGTATATAAATGTGTTTATGTTAGTAATTTGGGCTCAATGTATCTGCAGTATCCCTTCTTCTCTGTGACTTGGCCAATTCCAACTCCCTTAAAGGCATTCTAGAGCGAAGCATGGCGGGGAACAGGAACACAAAATGCCATCCCTTCATCTGTTTCCTCTTGTTATCTCGTATGGAAACTACAGAATTAATTAATGTTTAGTTTTGTGAATGATTAAGAGTATCAGTGAGAGAAATTGAGCAAAGCAGCACATCTGTTTTTCATTAGGAGGAAGGCTAAAATACTTATGGGATTGTGCCAGAAAAAAAATGGCAGGAGCATTTGGGAGTGAAATGAGATGTGTTACCACTGCTGCTCTTCAGGCAGAGCCACTTGCTAAACTGCAGCTTTATTGGTCACAGCGGTTGTTCGTTAACCAGCTTCAGCCTCGCTCTTCGTGGGAGATGGTCCCCTGGCTGCTCAGCTCTCTTAAGTTGTGCAGGGTGGGAAGTCGCTCGTATCTTGGCTGGGTCTCATCATGTGCAGTCCCCTTGCTATCGCCTGCCGCCTTTTGTGACCCATGCTCTGCTGTCTTGACACTGTCTTAGGTTAATTCACTTCCCTCCCCTTTAAGAAAAGATCTTCAGCAGAGACATCTGACAAGTCTGAGTGTGACAGCATATTATATTATGACCAACGATATACTGTTAGTTTCATCTTATTTGCACAATAGGGTAGTTATAATCTTCATGTATGATTACTTTATGTCATATACTGACCCGAATCTTCTGTTCTGAGCTGATCTATCTCCACCTGCAAGCCTGTGTTTGCCTAATAGCCTTACACTCTTATGTGTGCAGCAATGCTAACAGTATATCAAACACCACGTGAAATATGCTTGTACCAACCAGTCATGATTAATCTATTTGAAGCTACAAACTGAAGGGATGCTAATGAATTAAGTATCATCGTAAAGAGGAAAGAAGATTTATGTTTAAATTTTAATCCTATACTTGCTATTTCATTTTCTTTGTGGAATTGATTTTGCCCAAGGCATACTACTATACTACAAATAAACAATGCATATTATATAGTCTCTAGGTAATGCCAACAACCCTGCCACATTCCTGTCTTTTGGGGGTTATATGAGATATAAATAAAGCCGTGCTCTTTCCTTCTGATTTTTTTTTCCTAATTGTACAGGTTTTGATATATTAAAATGTGTTGTCCTTCTAGGAGTCTTGTTCTGCATGCAAGAGATGGACATTGGAGACTGTGCAAGCTGCCTAAAGCCACATGTCATAGGAAGTGACATGACACAGAAGTTTCCAGATTACATGTAAAATTTCAAATTAGGAGTTCCCAGATTTTTTTCCCTTGCTTATATCCGAGTTCCGTTGTACTTGGAGCAGTTTTGTGCTTTGAAGAGTTTTTATGGCACCAAAGTTGGCCTCTGCTTTTTTTTGCTCATTAGCATTTTCAACTTTGTACTGTATCTAACCTTATTAGATCTCTTCATTTCAACCTTATTAGATCTCTTCATTTCTTTTGACTTTGTGGATCTTAAAACCACGGGAGATTCCGTATCTTCTTTCTGCTCCGACTGCTTTTACATTTCATGTTGTCCTTGTGTGACAGTGCATAACTTCAAATCCCCTGGAGCTGAGCAGTATTTGAGAGGCAGCAAAAAAAATGAGCACCAAAGACCTTAAAAAATTCTGTGTTCTGTTAAAATAGTTTGGGCTGGAAATTTCCCTGGGAATAGACTTGCAGTTCCAAAGCAAGCTTAGGAATTCCCTTTTTGCCTCTGTTTGCCATGGTAACAAATTATATGTGCTTTAAGGGAGAACTTCCTTCTTTTATTATATACTAGTTCTCCTCTCTTGCATAGTAATTTCCACTAGCTTTGTTCTTGGTGTCCTTGGGTCTGCAGAACTCTGTTTACTGACTGCAGCTTAAAGAATTTATGTATAATCTGTTGTAAGTGGTAGGAAAAATTGCTCATAACTAGTAGGGAAGAGTGGTCTGTGATACTGGCTGTTTTTGGTTAGTGGTCGTGGGTTTTTTTTTGGATTTTGGGTGTTTTTGTTTGTCTTTTTGCTTGTTTGTTTTGCGATTTAACTCTGTATATCCCAATGAGTAGAAACTCTCAGATTCTTCCTCACTCATGCACGTGCACAATTCGCATAGAATTGATTTCTGCAGGAAGTATGATGTAGTAGGAATGGGTTACTGAGGACCTATATATCCACTCATAGATGCAGTTTGGGCTGCTGGATCAGCCAAGATGATGACCAGCTCCTAGTCCCAAGGTTTTTAAATATTATATTTGTAGTAATGCCATACGGTGGGTTCAAATGGACAAAAAAGTTGCGTGTTTATTAGTGGTTTATTGTGACCACTAGCCATGTTGGACTAATTTTCTTGGGAGCAGAAGTAGCTCTGGTCTTGAAATAGTGATGTATTCTGTCTGCTTAAGGTAAAGTTTTTTTGATCTCACAGAAACACATAAGCTGGATACAAGGTGGCCCCAAATTTCAGTATAAAGCTCAACTGTAGATTTGTGCCTAACTGCTAACATACGTAATACAAACTTATATTGACTAGACTTTAACAAGCATGGAACGAGATGGTTCAATTAAGTGTGTGCTTGTGTCTGCTTTTTTTTTTAACCTTCAGAAACCTTTTCTTGTGGTTCCAGGCAGCTCTACACGTTTCAAAATGGACCGGTTTGAAGACGTATCAGACGGTGAAGTGGATCATGCTTTCTTTGACAGTGATTTTGAGGAACAGCAAAAGAAAGATGAACAAAATGATGAGTGTAGAGAGAAGGAAAATACGAAGGCAGTTCTTCCAGAGCCTGACTTGGTTCCTAATTCAAAGGATGAGAAGTGTCCTGAGGAGGAAGGCAAAGACAAACAGAAAGACTTGGTGAAGGAGCAGTCCTTAGACAATCTGACAGACCCTACTGGGGATGCTTCACCTTTGCCACTTTCTCCAGTTTCAGAGAATGCAGGTACATCTGGAGCAACATCTGCAGCAAATAGTGGAACGCAGGAGAATGTTCCTGCTGGAATCCCCAAAATAGTTAAAGAAGGCGAAGAAGATTATTACACAGATGAAGAAGATAGTAGTGATGATGGCAAAAAACAGAGGGTTAGACCAAAGTCAGCTAAACAATCAAACATGAAAAAAGCCAACAAAAAATATACCAATATCAGCTCCTCCTCTTCTTCTTCGTCTTCCTCTTCGTCGTCTTCCTCATCCTCAAGCTCAGATACGGATTGTTCTGATACAGATTCCGATAGTTTATCAGATTCATCTCATTCTTCCTCAAAAAGGAATGCTTGTAGTGTGGCTCTTCTGTCTCCGAAACAAAAATTCAGATCAGGAATGAAATTAGCGGAAGGGAAACCAAAGCTTGGTGACTACTTGGAGGAGTCTGAAGACACAGTGACTGATGTAACGCCTTTGTCAACCCCAGACATCAGTCCTATTCAGTCTTTTGAACTTGCAGCATCAAACGATAAGAAATTAAAAATAAAAAGACAGGAAAATGTGAGCCAAGACCTATATGGTAATTTTAAAGAATTTAAATACAATGCAAAATTTGTAAAAATCTACAAGGCTGGGAAATTCAATCTTATATCTGTATCTTTTTCACTAGATTCCGAGTTTGATCGCAGATATAGTCGAAAAGTCTTACATGATGCCATGGACCTGAATCAGCTTTTGAAAGGTGACCTATTTATATTTTTACTCCCACAAATTATAACATTTGTAAATTGTGGAGAGCAGTCTAGAATTGAGTTTTTATCACAAGTATTTTTAAAACTGATTTATATTTATGCAGTTTCTATTTAAATTCTGAAGTATTTTAGTAGTATTGATTTCACAGTGGAAAGTAGAAGCGTGTCTATGATACATGTAGGAGTAAGACATATAGATGAATGAATCCCCAAATAAGACTTCATCTGTTAACAGATTAAATATGAGAAGTGTACATGCATTTTTGACAAAGCATAAATATGCCACAATTTACTATGTAAATTAAAACAGTGATTTAAATACTGGATTATCATCCAACCTTCAAAACTGGAAAAGGGGTCCAGAACTGCATTGTATAATAACTAAAACTCATGGTAACATTCATTTAAATTTCTGGTACCCTTTTAATAATGGATCAGTATTATTTAAAATATTTTTTCCTGAATTCAGGGTCTGCTTTTTAAGATATCATAGTTAAGTAGAAGTATTTTAAAGAAAAAAAAAACCATAATCTTTACTAAAAACTTAAATGTTTGCTTCATGCCAGTAGATTTAATAAATCTTAATACAGTAATGAAGTCTGTGGGAGAAAGCTTGGCATGCCTTGCGCTGCATTCTTCCCAAACTGCCACTGTACATGAGGAGAGCACACTACATGATTCTGTCTGTGTATTTTAAGAATTCCAGAGTGTTTTTGAATGTGTTTTCATGGTCCAAAGCTTTCAATAGTAAAAACTTTAGAAGAAAAGGGACTCTGCTCAAGAAGTCTGCCACTCTCCAGTGTAAAAACCTTTTTATAGCCCAAGTCTGGTACTTCTCAACCCAAGTTTTCTGTAGTGCTTAGGTCTGGCATGATTAAAACTGTGCGTGTCATTTTTATTCACTTTCCACCTTACCAGACTGAGCCTGTAGTGAGGAAGGATTCAAAATAGATTTCATGCATCATTTAGCTTTTCTAGGAATAGAAATGAGCATTTTACTTGTGTGGAAATTCTTCTGAGAGTAAGAAGAGCAGAGCTAGCAGAGCTAACCATCAAGAACGGTAGTGATGCTTCTTACCTCTGGCAATCCTTGTGTCCCAGGAACTTTTTTCTGCTATACAAAGACTCCAAGAACCTGCCAGAATGTTATCCTAGTAGGAAGGGGTGTTGCTAAGCAATGTCCTGTATCTTTACTTGTTCCCTGGTAGAAAAATGCTATTTACTAACCGGCATTTATGGAAGGGTTTTTGTCATTCCTAAGAACACATGGGATATTATAGCCCAGAAGAAATATTCTCAGAGGTGAATCGCTGTTTGGAGAGGGGAGTGTTGTTTTTTTTTTTTTGTTTGTTTTTTTGCTTTTTTTTTGTTTTTTTTTTTTTTTCCAAAAGTGAAAAACAATTCTAAATAACAGTAATAAAAAATTGAGTAATGAGAAGTGGAAGTCATATAGTCTGGCGATTAATGTTCCTGATTAACATGGATATTACTCCCAAGTGCCTCTGTAATTTGGCAAGCACAACATAGCTTAATTACTTGGGGTATTTTAAAGTTTAAATTGGGCTTCATGGTGGAAAGTAACTAGTCTGCAAAAATAGGAGCTAATCTAATTCTAAATTATTCCTTCTAGGATTTTTTTTGTGTTCATAAAAAGTGCAGACCCTCTCACTCCCATAGCCTGCATGAAACATCAGAGCTGGATAGGCATGAACATTGCCTCAAGTGAGAACAGTCTAAGTCCAGATCTGAGAGCATGAAACAGAGGTCTCAGATTTGTTTTTGAAATATAACATTGCTTTTCAGTAAGCTCTATTGATGCAACATTTAGGTTACAGTTTTTGACAAATATACTTTTAGTATAGCTGGCTCTAAGTGCTTATAGCAGTTACGTGAGCCTGATTTCCAAAAACCTCCAGAATTTCCGTGTGATCTGTTACTGCGTTGTTTCTAGGGTGATTTCAGCAATTTGTTTTATTTGTTTTAAATGTTGATAATGTCAACATTTGGGGTGACCAGGATCGTAGAAAAATAAAAGGCCATGATGGTCAAAGAACAAGATTGGAATAGCACAGCCTGGTCATTAAGCAGCAAGGCAGTTTGTGTATCCTAAAACTGCTTAATTTGAAATGTATAGAAAAATCATTGTAATAAAAATTAAAAGGAGCAAAAGTATTTTTTTCTGTTATATGCCCTTGATATGTATTTGTGCACAGATGCAAATTATTCAACTTTTATAAGCATTTGCAAAAAGTTATGCTCAAAATTGTTAACTGGCCCTTACATCTCCTAAAGCCGTGCTAGTTCTTGATAGAAGTTAATTTTTAAGCTACACTTTTCAGAAAATTAAAAAAATCTCACAGACAGCATAATTTTAGTTGAAAATCATGTGATCCCCATACTATGTATTCCTGAAGGCTTCTAGGTGGATGCTGTTATTTTTGAGAAATATTCTTTAGTGACCAGAATTCTGAACAAGATAAGGTTTTGGAAAGACGAATGATAACAGTTGCTGCATCTTAAAGTTGTCCGTGTGTGTGTACTGTTACTGAAGCGACCCTTACCAGGTAAGGGAAGGTGCAGCGTGCCCTCAACTCGCCAAATGGAAAATAACTGAACTACTTTCAGTCTTCTAGGCAGAAATGGACCGCACAGCAGTAGCTGAGGGCAGTCAAGATTTATTTGAAAGCTGGAGAGAAGCAGATGCTGCATGTTACCAAAGACTGAGCATGTGACTCTCCTTATATCCTTATGTCAGCATGTCCTTAGTCCTTATGTCAGCATTTGCTGGACGGGAGCTGAGCCCCTTTTTAAGAGGAAGGAAGAGCAAAATGTGGGGTTTTCAGGACCTGCAGGTTGCTGGCGCGGCTCTGCAGGCACACTGATCGAAAAGGACACATGAACAGCAGGGCAGTCTTCAGAGCTGATGCAGTGAAGGCACTGCAGGGCCCAGGTATCTGTAAGCAACTGTTCTATGGCATGGGATGCACATTGGCTTCCTGCACACTGTTTTGGCTGGCAGGTACCTTCAGCTGGCAGACACTCGCAGACACTGCCAGACACAGTGAAAGCAAAGGTGTTTCTCTCGTAGGACATAAACCGATGACCTCGGGACTTGTTATCTGCTTTGATCTCTGCTGTTCGTTCCCACATCAGACTTGCTGCTGTGTGGCCAATGCCCAGTTCAGGAGGCTTCAAATTTGGGTGGGAAGGGATGCATCTCAGCAGTGCCCTCCCTGAGGGGCAGGGCCTGCCCTGCTTGCACTGAGGCCCCACGACTGCAGAGACTGGGACAGTGAAATGGGCTTGGGTTGTGTTACAGTCTTGACTCAAATATGCCATGTTTCTTATCACTGGACTTGATGGCTTGTTGGTTTTCACTGCATTGTGTATAAAACCTGGCTTTAGCTGCCGTATGTCTTCAGGAACTGCAAGCTGCTGAGCTGCTGAATTATTTAATTGCTTATTAGTGTTTTTTCCCTGTGTTCATAGAAAATGCTTCCTGTTTGGGCAATATGCCTCTTTAAAATGCATATAAATAGTAGTCCAGCAGGATTATGGAAATGATCGTGCCCTTGTACTCAGCACTGGTGAGGCCACACCTCGAATACTGTGTTGAGTTTTGGGCCCCTCACTACAGGAAGGACATTGAGGTGCTGGAGCGAGTCCAGAGAAGGGCAGTGAAGCTGGTGAAGGGGCTGGAGCAGAGACCTTACGAGGAGCGGCTGAGGGAGCTGGGGTTATTTAGTGAGGAGAAGAGGAGGCTCTGGGGAGACCTTACAGCTCTCTACAAGGACCTGAAAGGAGATTGTAGTGAGGTGAGCATTGATCTCTTCTCCAGAATAATTACAGACAGGACAAGAGGAAATGGCCCTAAGTTGTGCCAGGGGAGGTTCAGGTCAGACATTAGGAAGAATTTCTGCGCAGAAAGAGTGGTGAAACATTGGAACAGGCTGCCCGGGAACATGGTGGAGTCCCCATCCCTGGCAGTGTTGAAGAAAAGTGTAGATGAGGCACTTAGGGACATAATTTAGCTGGGATGATGTTGAGGGGCTCCCAGCTGGGCTCAATGATCTCCAAAGTCTTTTCCAACCATGATGATTCTATGATTCTAAGAGGTTTATGTCACTTCACTGTGACATGGGCTGGTGTTCTGTGGGTGGTTATTGCCCCTAGGTGTGAGACTGAGAATGTTGTAGTGCTGTGGAGCTGGATCAATCTCCTTAGGATTTAGGCATTTAAACTTGGGCATTCATAGTTTAAGTTATTGAAGGATATTAAGCTTTGCTGTTTCCAGACCTTTCCTCATTGATCTTATTTTTTTTGGACCTAGATGGAAAATAAACCTGCATGTGGTTATATATTTTCAGGTAGGATTATGGTTCTTCAGTCGTTTAGTGTTATTTCATTGGGTTTTTGTGCATAACTCTGCTTTGCTCATAGACCTTGGTGTTAAACGTCTTAATGAGAATAAGAATTAACTCAGGGCAGTATTCAAAACTCATTTATGATTATAAATGGTAGAGATTTTATCTCCTTCTCTGCTACACTCTGGAGTAATAGGAACACAAAAAGAGAAAATGAAATATGCCAATGCAAGGATATAGATTGCCAGAAATTTGGGGGTGGATTTGCTTGCATGAATTTCCATGTCTAAGAAATCTGAAAGTAGGGAAAAAAAATCTAGGGCTATTTTACACATGTCTATGTCTTAATCCAGTGTCCCTTGCCTTCTTAAGTAATTGAGGTTATGCAAATAAAGAGATAGGCCTAGGATGTGCACTAAGAATTCAGCCATTGCCATTCCATTATACTGCGAGCCTCCTCTCTCTGGCTTTAGCCAAGAGTTTTGATTTCTGTAGTTCAGAGTTGTAAGCTAACAGATGCCTGCGTCTTTATATCTCAGTTTGTATGGATGTGAATACAGTAGTACTGTGATTGCACAAGGCATATAGAGTAAAGAATTCAGCAGTTTGTCTTATTCATCTGTAAAACGGGGTTGATACCTACTTATTCTTACTGAAGTGTCGGTAAGAATTAGTCTCTAAATCCATGGCATTACCTATTATTAACCTATGCTGAGAGACAGTGCGATGGGGTAAGTAGGACGCTGGGCCGCAGACTGAAGACCTGGAATGTAACCTTGAAACTCCCGCGGATCTATATGCTCTTTGCTCTGATTTGATTCTTTTATGTTTTTCAAATGGCAGTTAAAGATGTGATAGTAAGCAGCATAAACCAAAACACCAGGCAAATTCAAAAGAGCAAGCCCAGAAGCAATCCTGCAGGGATTGCAACAGCTACAGTGAAATGCGGTAGACTTTAATTTTTGTCTTAATACCATTAAGACAGCTCTATCATCCTATCATCCTCTCCTAACATACTTGACCTGCTAATTGTCGTTTGCCTTTATACCAAGGTTTACCCTTTTTACTCTGCAAGGGCATTTCAGTGTTCGCAAACTGAGAGCAATAAGCTGTTTATTACTAAAAATAAATAAATAAAGTCAGATGTCTCTCCATGGAAACGAGTTTTCACACATATTCCATGAGCACCAGAACATTTTCTGATAAGCAGTAGCAGAAAAGGAGAAGTAGAACTGCTCGCTGTGCAAGTCTTTATGCAAACAATGCTGCTGCTTTACCCTCCCTCCACTCCCCTCCTCCACCATTAATTGACTTCTGCTCTGGCTGAAAAAGAAGTGGCAAGTAGGGATTTTATGAAGTTCCTTGTTACTCAGTGGTAGGGTATGAAGCTGCAGGGAAACTGTATTCAATTACTCCAAGACTTCAGAAAAGGACAAATCGCCTGCTCTTCAGAGCCTTAAGTCATAACATTAAACTTTTAATGTTGCCTCATGTTACTGGATGCTGCAAGAAGAGTCAGATTAACCCTTCAAACACCAGCGCACTGTGCAAAAAATATGTGTAAACAGTAGTGCTGAAACATTGTTGAATAAATTATTCAGATAACTTTGTTTCCCAGGTATTTGAGTTTTGCCACCCTGGCTTGAAATACTTAGATTTAGAAAAGGTTATCTACATGGGCAGGCTGCAGTCATTTAAGGGTTGCTGTTAAGTGGTACTGATAATTTCAATTCTTCCTCGGCATGAATCCCAAACCTCCCTAAAAGAGTACCCTGACTTGCTAGCTTAATGGCTTGAAGAGCAACAGAACTACTTGCAAGGGGCTGTCTGATCTGCTGCCACTGGGAAAATCTGCCTGTTGAAGTGCAGTTCACGTGTCTTCAGCCTCCTGCGTGGCCTGTAAAAGTGCTTTTGAGGAAGCAAAGAAAACAGTGAGGAACCAGAAATGTTGAAATTGATCTTTTCTCCCCATTCCTTTGAGGAAAACTGGTCTGTTGCACATATTGTATCAGGTCTGGGCTTCAGTGCCAAATTCATGAATCCCGTGTCATTGAAAAGCACAGCAAGAGATTAGCTAGGGAGCTTGGGCAGTCTTCTGCTGAGGCTGCACCAAGGAGCTCTGCCCAGAAGAACCTAAGAATATAAGGGAGGGCAGAAAGAAGAAAAAAGGAGTATAAAAAGGAAGTGTGTGTCCGTGCAGTGCGGCAGTGCGACTGAAGAAGCTGAAAGGCGAGAATAAATTTACACTCAGTAAGATTTTGTCATGCTTTGCTCACGTCCATAAGCACTGAGCGTCGAGGGGAAGCGAAAAGCGGTGAGGCTGTGTTACTGCTCTGCTTTTATTTTTATTTTTTTCTCATTAATGCTGATAGGGATTTTCCAGAAAAACTAGCAGGAGAAAAAGCCCATACTAACTTTGATGCTTATTGATTTCTAAGCATTTTTAAACTGTTTTTGCTGAGTTCGTAACTAGGTATTATGAATTCTGTCTCCACTAGGGTGTAGTCACATGAAGGACAGAGAGAGAAAACACGTATCACTGAAGGTGTGAAATGAAGGAACTTGCGTTTCTAATTAAAGGTGTCCTCATTCAGAATGTTATTACTTCAAATGAGATTTGATTAGTTCATGCTTTTCACAAAAGGAAAAGAATAATTTGGAATTTGCACGGACAGTTATTGAGGAACTTAAATGTCTCTAGTAAAGGACTGTGTCCCTGGTAGTCCTGGTGGCATAAAGCTAGGGAGGGATGGTGGCTGCACAGCTATTCTTTACCACAGCCTGATTTCCACTCTTGGATATGTCTTGAGGTCTTTAACTTGTGAGGTGCTGTGGAGGTAAAAGAAAAGAGGAAATTGTATCTTTGATGTCTTCATAATATTTTCCATTTTGTAACTTGGCTGCATGTGAAATGTAACAAATCTCTTCCTCAGGCAGGTGTGAAAATTAGCCGCTTCCAATTGTGGTCTGCAGGGAAGGCTTTGCACCTTGCCACAAGGATATATTTGATTGTCCTTTGCAGAGAAGTACATTGCAGCTCTATGATACTGTGTGAATTATGTGGTTCGAGTTATTTTCTGTGTATTCCTTCTTGTCCCTTGTAGGTTTATCCAGATGAGTCATATCCCAGGTTTGTCTCCTCAGATGGCTTGGCAGCTGTGCTAGTTTTCTCTTGAGAATAACATATTGCATTATAAAGATGCTTTTCAAGGCATTTATACTTTATTAATCTTCTGAGTGACACACTTATCTGCACTGTTTTACTTTGTGTTTTAGGTTTAGGATGAATTGCATCTTTTCTTGACAATTTAATAAAGCACTGCTTGCTAATGTGAATAGCCTAGCAGTCAGTTTTCAAACATTAGTTCTTGCCTGTATCTGCTAACCTACTGACTATGCAAGCTTGCTATGAATCTCTTGCTATGCAGAGATTCATAAACTGTTCAAATTTCAGTTTCTGGACATTGTTTCCAGTTCTTTGAAAGGCAGAATATTTCACTGCATCAGTTTTGGAATAACCACAGTTGAGACACTGAAAAAGATTTCCTGCTCCCCCTTCCATTTAATAAGAACATGCTTATCACTCTCAGGTTTTTAAGCTATTAAATGCTACTTCAGTAGCTTCTCACAAAATTGCTAATGTGGAAGTGTTGGCTGAGGACATACTTTTAGATTACTGCATGCATTACTGGATGCATGTTCTGCATCTGTTCTTGTTCTTCTGCAGTTATCTGCCTCTGTTGACAGTTTCTGTTGTAGGGGGCTCTTAGCGTTGTGAAGGGTCCCTTTTAGAAATGCTAGTACTGCAGCAGCGTGGGGAAGGGCTTGAGGGAGGTCTCCTGCTGTGCCTCCCAGCTCCAGAAAAGATGCTCCATCCCACCTGGTACAGCCACTCCTGTGACACTGACATTGCAGAGGCTTTCTGGGTTAATACCATTAGAGCAAAGCTGTTAGAACAGCTGCCTGAGGAAGTGCCACAGGCAGCAGGAAGCAGAGGCTTAGAGACAGGTCAGGGCTCCAGCTGAGCTCCGGTGGAGCTGTGACGTGCAGAAGGAGCGCTGGTGGGAGTCACGTTTTCCAGTTATGTTCTTATCTTGGGACTCTGCAGGTCTGGCTTGCTGTGCCGAGTTATTTTTAAGTGTACATTCTTTGTCCTGGGAAACTGTTTTTCTGTCTTGAAACCCTATTCCTTGTTTAGCTTGTCAGTCTTCACTTTTAATATTGCCAGGCTCTAGTTATTTCTTCTTCTGTCGTATGTGCTTGCTCATTTCTCTCCATCCCTGAAGCTTAATTTTATCTTTCCCTTTTTGGATCCTGCACCAACATGATGCAGGGTCACTTCAGGAGTAAGGAATGAGGAAAATCCCTTCAGGAAATGTATTCTGTGTCTCTGGGTCGTGCTTTCCCAGTGTCGGTTTTCTGTTTGAAACACCATTAACATTCTGCCTCCCCGCTGAGAGGTTATTTTGGATATCTCTGTATTTTTTGTTTTTGTTTTTGTTTTGTATAATTTTTTGTATATTTGTATTTTTTTTTAATCCAAGTATTTTCCTTTTGCCATTTTAAAGCTTTTCTACAGTTGGAGAAGAAGGAGCAACAAAAAATAACCATTGATCCACCATCTAAAGGGTCAAGGAAAAATTACTCTTTCACAAATGAAGAAGTAAGACAGATTGATCGGGAAAACCAAAGGCTGTTGAGAGAACTGTCCAGGCAGTCTGCGAAGCCCAGAAGCAGAAGCACCACTTTGAAGAAATCGGCTCTTCCTCCTCCTAAGTTGTACCACAGTGCCCTCAACAGGCAAAAGGAACAGCAAAGAATTGAAAGGGAAAACCTGGTAAGTTTTGAGGGGTTTTAGGTCTGAGAACTTTTCAGTGTCAGGTAAGTCAGTAAATACTTACAGAAGCTACTAAGGCAGTGCTTGTAGCTTTACTGCAGTTAGACTGAAATTCCTGGGTTTGACCTAGCCATGCTGTGACTATCCATCACTGTACAGTATGAATAATTATATTATTCATATGGTGTTACTTTTTTAATTTTTTTTGGTGAAAACAGAGTTTACTTTGTACAAGTTTGCTGTATTTCAGTATTGTCCCATTTGATAGGAGCAGTCATTTTTGTTAATACACTCACAACTTTCTGTAGCAGTCTTATTCTGATCCTCATTCAGGCATCATGATTACCTGTCCCTTAAGAAAGGGCTTGCAAAAAAAAAAAAGAGCAGTGAGTATAATAACTTCGAGCCCGTTATGTTTGGACCATAGAGAATACACCATGAATGTAAATTTTGTTTCTTAGTCATTTTATAGCTAGCCATCCTTTTCAGTATTTGTAGTTCTTTGCTTGACACATTATTTATATATATGTAGCAGCCACAATCACTTAGTTAAAAAAAAGAAATCCAGATTCATTCAAATAGAGGTACTAGCAGAGTGGTCAGATAACAAATATAATTGGTTTGAATAAGATAGCTTTAGTAGTAAAGATGTGCTACAGATTATGACACTTTCATATCTAGTTGTTCTTTAATGTGTTTGAAGAGGAGATAATGCTACTTGGAAAAGTTGTACTGAAAGTAGTTTATTCATTATTGGGACACTTTTTCAGTCTAAGTGTAAGTTGAGAATTTTCCCCACATGTTGTGTTAATGATGGTGAGTATTAAGACATTGAAAGCAGAACTTGCTCTTTCATGTGGTCTTCTCTGATAGGAATATATTGTTAGGCAGCAGCAAGAAGTACCATGTCACAGCTTCTTGCCATCTAGTAGTAATCATCTATTGTTATGTAACTTAAAATTACTAGGTAGGTGTTGCAATACCAATATATATCACTACTTATAATACACCTTTGCTTACTCAAGTCCATAAGCCCCTTCTCCTTCAATTTACTGCAATATTTTATCTGAGAATGTCTTGCCTTTGCAACTTTTGCTTCAAAATTTAGCAGGCTTAAATCCAGTTAGTCATTTCACATGCTGTTCTAATACGTTAGAGATGAGTGGTGACTGCTTGAAGTCCAAGAATTAATAACCTTCAGTTACTTATTCGTTTATGTCTTAGTTATTAAGGTATTAACTACAGCAACAGGAATAGAAACTTTTGACTTCAAAGTAATTTTTTATAATTTGTGTTAGAACATCTTGCTATTTTAGGCTATTAAAATTGGTTTATTCATTCTTCAAATGCATGGTGATGTATTTTGTTCCCTTCAGAAGAGGGATTCGCTAGTACAGCCCTTATATTTTGTTTAACATTTCTTTCATCTCCAAGGCAATTCTGTGTACTTATTTATTCTGTTTGAAGTGTATGTGCAACCAGAGCATCACAGTTTTAGAGCTGCATAGCTAAAAGTGGTTTTTTCTTCTGTTTTCTTTTCATCAGCAACTTTCTTCACCTTTGTCCTTTGTAAATGAGAGCTGAAGTTCTGTTGAACTTCCATATCAATCTATCTTGATAAGCGGTTATCTCGCAGCCTGTGCAGGGAGATTGCAAAGACAGAGAGTTAAACAGCAAAGATTTCTCTGTTCGATTACAGCTTTTATAATTCCTTGTCCTCATGTTGACACCTTGTCAAGGGAAAACTTTCATTTGTTCCACTAGATCGTTCTTGGAGTGATGCCTATGTTTGCAGCTTGCTT
The DNA here is from genome assembly GCF_000705375.1 of Tinamus guttatus. Next base: position 131,658 of record NW_010584089.1, on the reverse strand, counting down.
TCTGGTGCAGGCGTTTGGCCTCTGAGGCTGATGCAGAGAAAGTAATTCAGGGAGTGGGGAGTTAGAGAGGGGCTGGAGTGCTTTGGTTCTCCAGCTCTGTGAAAAGGCCCAAGGAAGCACGTGCAACATACGTTCCCCTCGCAGACTCTGCGGGAGAGCCGTGGTGGACTAGAAAGGTGTATTGCTCTGAAAAACCACAGTTACAGTGTGGTGAGTAGGAATTTGGAAAAAAATAGAGAATAAGCACAAGAAACCATTAATAAAATTCATGTTCATTTTTTCCACTTGCTCCTTTTGACTCTGTTCCTCTGAAAGTGGACCCTGCTTTGCATTGTTTGTGCAAGTTAGCACAACACAAGTGTGGCTCTTGCCAGTAGAGGATGCTCTTGATTCAGCAAACAAACTGCTCTCATGTCCTATCTCCCCTCCAATGGGAAAGGGGACAAGTGTGACTGATGCATTGCTTTTCTTCAGTGTCTACAGGCATGTATGTCAATTTATAGGGTGGAAATTTGTGATCTGAATTATAGAATCTGCAAAACCTGGGCTGGTATACACATGTGAGTGTCTGTGCAGCATGAAGTGCAGATTTGCGGTCATGATCCCGGTCCTGAATCACTTCATCAAAACTTAAAGTAATGCTATCCATCAACTGCCTTAAATTGAGACTATTTATGTGTATGTGGGTGCATATATGCATACAAAGGTGATCTCTGCAGCCTACACTGGAAGTTCCCTGGGAAACCTCAGCAGGTCTAGGACAGCAGCTCTCAAACCTTAGAGCAAGGCAGAATGGGCATTTCCCACACAACCCTGTGTTTCCTTCCCTCCCGGTGCTTTTCTGCCCCACTGCGTGCAGTGATGGACATTGCTCATTGCCCTCGTCATACTTGTCCCCAATGCACCCTAAGCCCCAGCAGAGCTAACTCTGATCCTGGTTCTCTGCAGGGGCCGTTTTCCCTTCGTCCTGCTTGCACCTCTGCATTCACACTAACTTAGGGAGAATTCTGCATGCTGCTCAGCTTCCTGAGCTGAGGTTGGTTGTACTTTCAGCTCACTTTGTGTGGATGTCAGTCACACGCAAATATGAGAAGCCTTCAGTTAAAAAGGCTTCTGTAGACTGAGGAACTTAAAGATTTTGGGGCTTCTTGATCTGTAGAACATGTCAGCCTAGACCTAATTAATGCAACTGGCAGTTGAAGAAAACTACAAATCCCTGTGTGGACAAGAACAAAAAGGTGTCCTTGGCTGCACTGCTGTTTTCTTCCCCTACCCCCACCTGAACTCAGCCAAGGGACGGTGCGGTCGCTGTAACATGAGTGCCATTAGGGGAGGCACAGTATAAATAAATGTGAACAGCTGTCGAGGCGCACAGGTCAGCTGGTGAGGATTCACTGGAGGTGAAACTGAAGTCTGCCTGCATTTGAAAAGCAAAGTAAAAGGAAGAAAAATAGCAGTCGTTACCTTCTCTCTGAAATGAATTTGTCAACTGCATTTTTGTTTTTTTCAGCTTTTTTCCTTTGTCTTTCCTTCCAAAATAGCTTCAGAGAAGCTGACTTCTTTCTTTCTTTCTTTCTTTGATAGAGAGCACTAGGGTTAGGTTTAGTGCTCTCCTAATAAGCCAGCAGTTGGGCTATTTATTGTAGCATTTATCTTAGCCCAGGCCTTTAATGAGGTGTGAGGTTCTTTTGTTCCCCAGTTGTTGCCAGTCTCATACTTGCTTTCCTCACCGGCAGTTTTAATGCCGTTACAGACACTAGATGTACAGGTTTATAAAGAGTAATCCCTTTTTTAGTGGTTAATGTTCCTTGTGCGAGAACATTTTCTGTGCTTTCTTTTTTGTTTTTATTCTACTTTCATTGTAAACTCAGTAGCATAATGAAAGGGGAAGGAGGATGGAATAGAGGCCTTGGGAAACTTTTGCCGAACTGGGAGACTATTGGCAACATGACAGGTTTGGAGCAGGGTTTTTTTACATGGCACAGCAGAGAAGGCAGTTGTGAAAATCATTGTTTTACTTAAGTACTAATGCAGACCTTGAATCAACTAAACAGCTATGACATAATTAAGATCAAGTTAATGACATTGCTGCAGGTTATGTATTTGTTGCTCATTTTTCTCCTTCAACATAATCAGACATAATTAAGATCAAGTTAATGACATTTGTTGCTCATTTTTCTCCTTAAACATGATCAAGAGCATGTCTGGTTCTGAACACTGGGATTATGTTATGTGACCTGATTCTTCAGTCATTAAGGCCAATGACAAAATTTCCACTTATTTTAGTGATATGGCTAAAGGGAATTAGCACTTGAACAAGGAAAGTGGCAGTGTTCCTCAGTGTATCTCAAGATGCTGTTGTGAGGACAACAGAAAGAATTGGCAAATTTAAATGCGTAACTGAAAAAAAAGAACATAATTTAACACCATTGTGCAAGGCAGTTAAGTACTAGAAGATCAAAGTGTTTGTAATGTAAGAATCAGATTAGTTCAGAGTTACAGATTTAATGGGTCAGGACTGAGATTTTGGTGTGTTGATGAGTTCATTTCTGCATGCTGAAATTGCAAAATTCTTAACTTCAAATAACATATAAGTGGACTTGCCCTTGGTGCAATTCTCAGCAGAGAGTGAGGGTACCAGACAGGCTATTCTCTCCTCCTAAGGGTTTCTTAGAGCACTTCTGCACACCATGCAATACATTTGTGTTCTCTTCCTAGCTAGGATTGTATAAAGCCCAGTGTTAATCTGCTTTAAAAGTAATTTTTTAGTACTAATGAGAGGGGTTGTTTTGATTTAATGATGGGGATTTGATACTTGTCCAATTACAGGCATAAAGGTAAAAGAATTGCCTTTAAACCAGACTAGAATGGGCATATGCAAATATGCAGGTTAGGAAGTAAGCCTGAAATTGCTGCAATATCATGGTATGTAAGTTATATGAAGCTGCTGCGGTCGGAATGCTCTCCATTTGTGATAGAGCTGAGTCTTTTGAGAGATTCTATTTTTAGTGTTGGAGGAAAATCAAAGTTATCTTTGTAAGTCTGAATGTATGTATTTGTGTCAGAAGGTACTGTTGGAGTTGTGTCCAAATGTTACATCCAACATTGTACATACAAGTCTACCAATTCATGTTCTGCAGCTATCTCTAGCAAAGAGCTATTTCTGGCTGAAGTCCTTCCTTTGACTTTTGCTTACTTAGGTCTTTCCACTCAGCGATGAACTGAGTGGCACTTGATGCCAGCACATGTGACGTAGGACGTCAGGGCCCAAATGACTTGTCCTTTCTTGCTCGCTCCGGGTAGTTTCCAGCTCTCACGCGTAAGCGCGGAAAGGTTGTGGCTCCCTGTCACAGCTAGACAAAGATAACTGACATCTTGTGAATACTCTGCTGCTTCTCAAATCACCTGCTGAAAAACTTATTTTTCCTCAGAAGAAATCTCAACTGAAGGGAGGGAGGAAAGACTGATCACTTCAAAGCTTGGCTGTACAGATTCTTGACCTCTTCCATATGTGTACCTAGATAATACACCCTTGTTAATGGAGCTGTTTGGGGACTTTGGAGATGTGTGTGCTCGCAGTTTGTGTTCTCTGTCCTTAGCAGGGTGCATCTTACAACCCTGATGGGTGATAGTTGCCTCATTGCCAAAAGCTGCTGGGTCGTCAAGCCTGACATTAGTTAGTGGAGGGAATGGCAAACATCAGAGGCCAGATGCATTAAAATTTTAAGCTGTATGTTGCATGCTGCTGGTTCCTTCCTAGTTTGTCTTACCATCAAGTTCTTTTTTTTATAATACCGGGGAAAGTTTTTAAACCAATACTTTTACTTGAAGCAGGATGTATTTGGGAAGGGATATTTGGGAAACTGTGCTATGAAAGTAACTGTTCTGACTCAATGTGAACTACCTGGGTGCCAGGGTTAACCCCTTCAAGAGGGGCAATATCTAGAATAATAATTTCTGCTAGTCTCTTGAAATTATTTTAAGAATATCACAAATATCAGTGTCAAATGGATTTTTATGCTTTCTGTTTGACACTCTGCACACTTTCACAGAGTTGAAGTCAGTAGATCTCCCTGGGGGCCTTGTGGAAGAATATAAAATAGTCTAAGTAGGTTTGCAAAGTGAAAATTAAATTTAAAAAAATCTTCTTATGCTGCCTGAGATTTAACTCTACAAGGAGAAGCCAACAGCACATATTCCTGTCATCTTCACCACCACCAACATATGTGTAGTTTCAAGTCATTGTGAAGCGCAGGGAAATACAGGGTGCAAAGGATGTACTCAGCGTAGAACAGATGATGTGAAATGGCCACATGCTGCTTTTGTCCGATTGCAGCGGCGTGTGAAGAGCTGGACCTGAGCAGAACAGCACAGCTGCTCACCAGCAGCGTTGTCCATGCTGACTGCGGGGAGATGAGCTGTGTTTCTAAACATTGTTATTTTCTCCATACAAATAAAAATCAATATGGAAATATTTCTTTTGTAGCTCCTTAATTTTTCTCCTTCTTGATATTTTGTTTAAACTTAAGGCTTTTTTGAAGAGATTGGAAGCAGTGAAACCGACAGCTGGAATGAGGCGTTCTGAACAACTGCTGGACTATCAGCGCCAGATGAGCTACCTGAGTTCTTCACCGTCCGCGAGAAGAGGCAAGTCCCAGCTGAGCCCTTCGAGTAAGTACTAGTGAGTACCTAGTCAGTACTAGGTACTAGACCCATACACGTCAGCGTAACCACTGCACTATGCTTGAATTCCCTGTCCCAACCATTTACAAACAGTCATTAACAGGCTGTGCGGTTTTGTGAGTTTTTTGTGGCTTTATTTGTTTGTTTTCGGTGTTTCTTTTCTTGAAAATATGGTAATGAGTGTTACAGTAATAATATAGCAGGAGGTCACTCGTTGTACCCAGCATAAACATTCCTACTTTTCTTTGTGTGTGTGTGTTAACAGGAGGCACATCAAGGGCATCGAGTGTATCAAGTGCAGTGGGCCATAGGAATGAAAAACCTGTGTCTGATTCGTCCAGTGGGGCGTTACAGAGGCCTAAACCCACTAATGTTCGTGCTGCTTGGTTATAAGTGTGTTCTTTGCCTCGCGTGCTGAGATGGTCCTGAGATTTCTATTTCTAGTGCTTTTGTAAATTCTCTGTGCAAGACTCTTCTCTGCATTGTTTGGTGATTAAAATGCATTGCATATGAAGTAATTGCTTATAAAATGGTTTTAAAGTAACTCTTTCACTTTAATCAGTGTTTGCTGTGAAAAGTATTTATGAAAGAGAAGGAGGTATTTGAACAGACAAGTGAAATAGAAATTCCTACTTATTATTTTATACGCAAATCACAAGTGGAATTTGTATCCATGAAGGGGAAGGATGGAATTGTTGCACTATGGGTCCAAGATGTAAAGAAAACCTTTAACAAAGGAAAATTTATTTTTTAAATTGCATTAAACTTGTGAGAATATGCTTAATTCCTAGATTGTCCTTACTTTAGGTAAGCCTTCAGGACTCTATAGGTCATGTTTCTGTGGCTGTGACTCTCCTTTTTATAGCAGCATGAAGTGGGGAAAAGCAGGTTTTGTATTACTGCATGTCCACGTGGTGAACATTTGTTTTGTGCTCAAGGCTGCATCTCTTCCAGATTTAAAAGAACTTGAGAAGTTGTAGTAGGACCTTTGTGCAGAAAAGGAGCATCTAATGTTTTATGAACACCGGATTGAAGTCCGAAGTGAACAGCAGTTTCAGATTCACTTTTAACAAGTGTAAGTTTCTAGTATTTCTCAAGCTAGAGAGTGAGGAAAGTATTTTGTGGCCCTGCGTGTGCAAATTGTCGCCCTTCCCTGTTGGGAGGTGTAAATCTGAGCTGTGGGAGACTTGGACATCTGGTTTGAGAGCAATGGTTAGCCAGGATTAAATAATAGATGCAGGAAGAAACTGAAATAAAGTTACAACTGCTCTCCTTAACGTATCTTTTTAATGCTATGTTTGTACCAAATATTTGGAGTAGTGTCAGGTAGGCTTCAGCATCTACTTCCATTTATAGCAGGGGTAAAATGTAATGGCGTTGGTAATAGCAAATAGTAGGTGATACGCTTTATTTCTCTGCATAAAGGCAAGCTTTCAGTGAGCTTATTGTAGGCCCTTAGTCTTATAAAGAGCGTAAACCGTGATGCTGCTGTCCGTGGATATCACTGGAATCCTGCGTGCTTCCCCAGCTGCTTCCTCGCAGGAGATGCGCAGGAAATCTCTTTGAATAAAGGGGAGAAAAAAAAAAAAAAGCTGTATTCAGTAACGCTGGGTCTTAGCCCTACAAAAAGGAAAGTTGATTTTTCTTTGCTCATGTTTGCGTAAGGGCTTAGGCTTGTAGCTATTTTGTATTGTAAAACACTTGTCCCTTGGTCCTCTGTGATGATTAGTCAGAGCTTCTGCACCTGTTAACCTGATCCAATTTAGCTGTTTGACAGTATTTGACAAGGTGTTTCCAACTGAAAGCAGCATTGTGGCAAATGGATTGCTTTTGCAATTAGTCATTGATAGGGACTATATAGCATTTTTTTTGCATACTGCGACTGTAATTATTTGTACTATTGTGCTTATTAAAATTATTCTATATTTAAAGATCTCTGTCCTTGAATGTGAATATCAGGGTCGTGCTTTAAATACTTTTAAATGTTTGTATGATAATTATTTTCTGTGAAGAAATTCACAGACTGGATTACTTTTAATCACTTTATTTAACTTTGTTATGTAAGACTGTCAATTTTGTATGTTACTCTTTTGTAAATTGTAAGAAATAAAATATTTAACATGAAAGCAGTTTGTCATTGCATAGACCTCTTATAGAATTTTATGTTTGATATTAAATTGCAAAGGATGTAGTAGGAGAAACTTCATAGTAGGTGTAGTAGGACAAAACACAAAGAATCAGTTTATTAACCAATGCGTTTAGCCTGTTTCCTTTCATTCTTGGCCAGGATTATATGTGCTAATAAACTCTTATAGGTTCCTGCAGTGGATTTTTCTATACTAAACTATCTGGCCACAACACAGTTATTTGTTTAAGATTAGCAATTAAAATCATATCATAGAGATAATTTTCTTAACAAACTTTTCTAGCGAACCCTGTTTCTAATAGAATTTTGTTTGTTTGTTTGGTAAGCTGTTATTTCCAGTTCTTTTTCTCCCCTTTTTCCCTCCAGAAGAATTCTTCGAAAGGAATTTGGGAGCTGCTTCCCCTCCTCCTTAAATGAAGCTCTTGGGAGTGGTTACATCCCTGCCTGGACAGCTGAAATGTGGAGGGTGCTTTTCCCACAGAGCCTTGAGGAGTTGTTTAGAATTCACCTTTAGTCCCAGATAA